>JAEMWC010000443.1:555000-585000 GCA_016490735.1 Pachyseris speciosa
AAGTCTTGTAAAATTCATGAGCTCACCGCTGATTGTCGAGCACATCCCGGGGTGCCAAAAGTTTCGATCAGAAAAGTTTGAAAAAGTTCAATTTCTCCGATATTATTTCATATTTGTTACCTACTTGCCAAGTGAAGTTGATGGAAGAATTATGAGCGAAATCTATTTCAGGATGAAAATTGAATATGAGAATCTTAGGGAGAGTCGCTCTTAAACATTTGCGGGTGACAACTGATTAGAGTTGAAATGGCTAATTTCCGTTTCCTTGCCACAGAATATTTTTAAGAGGCCAAGGAACGTAGTGAGTATAAAAATTCTATTGTGACTTAAAAGTCCAATTCAACATTAAAGAACATATTATTTTTGTTCTAATATTTCAACACGGATGCGACCAAAAAAAAATACCGAAATATTAGGAAACTTTACGTCTTCTTGTAAGCGAGGAGATTTGACAAGCGTCTTGAACAAGGGCAAGAGAAATCTATTTTAAAACCAATGATCTGTGGGCTTTAGTATTCCATTTTCGGCAAGAACGTAAACCTATAGCATCAAAGTAAACTACAGCATAAAGAGAACTGTGAAAAGACTAGAAAGTTTAGGAAAACTGCTAACCATGGACTGCAAGCTAAAATTGCTAACAAAAACACTACTAAAGTTGAAACAACGGCTGTTACAGCTTCCGTGTTCAAATTAAGGGAAGTGAAAACAAAAATGTGGAATGTGGTGGTAATGCTTGTGTTTGCGTGCAAATTTAAGGTAGCAACCGTCTGTTGGAAATCGAGTCACTCGACGGTAAATGGCGCGAGAAAACTCCATCGCTTGACCATACATTGCAGACAGTAATGCCCGCTTATCGGTCGGCGATTTTTCCAACATCAAAGAAGGAACAGCACTCTTCACAATTATAAGTCAGTCGCGTTTGATGCATGTTAATTTATGAAAAATGGGCCGATAGATGACGTCATTGGTCAGAAATTGTATCGCTGAAATATTGTTTGCTTGCTTAGAGGATATTTAACGACAAATTAAAGATAACTGCTAGCTATTACGAACTGTAATATGTAATATTTACCAGTTATAAAATGGTGCATTATGAAAGAGCTAGTGTCTCGAGAAAGACAGATGCTTATTTGTGGATCAACTGTCACGACAACAAGACACGCAATAGCTTAAAGAAAAGAATTCCAAATTTTCGTTTCCTTAACATATTGAACAACAACAACAACAACAACAATAATAATAATAAACAGGTTCTTTTCCTAAGGGAGCTCTCCAATACTTTTCTGAAAGAATACATCAACGATAATGTCGTGCTAGGAGGAGACTTCAACTGCGTTATTAGTAGCCTAGACAAAAGAGGTGGCAAACCGTTCAATGAAAGAAAACCCTCCGTCGTTGCCTTACATGTTTTTATCAAAACAAACAATTTAGTGGACTCGTGGCGTTTTAAGAATCCAGATCTGTGCGGCTTCACCTGGAATAACCCCTCCTTGAAAATCGAAACCCGACTCGATTACCTCTTTGTTTCCAAAAATCTGAGTAGTTTCTTTCGAGAATGCAAAATAATCCATTCTGATCACTCCGCTGTAGCTCTTAATATGTCTTTTGACCAAAGTAGTCCCCCTCGGGGGCCAGGATTCTGGAAGTTCAACAACTCTTTACTGACGGATACAACTTATGTCCAATTGTTAAATTCCAAACTCCCCGAATTCGCTGAAAAACATCAACAAGTAGAGGACAAAGGCTTGTTCTGGGAAATGGTTAAAATGGAAATTAGGGCTTTTACGATCAATTATTCTAAACGCAAAGCAAAGAGAGTGCGAGATGAAGAAGCGGCCCTTCAAATGGATTTGATTAATATTCAGAACAGACTACAAGCAACCTACAGTGAATGCGATAAAGTAGAAATGGATAGATTAAAATCCAAACTAGCCAACATAACGGATGCTAAAACTCAGGGCTCTACTGTTCGCAGCAGAGCACGATGGTACGAGCACGGTGAAAAAAACAGTAAATACTTTTTCAATTTAGAAAAAAGTAATCAAAGAAAAAAACACGTGACATCTTTGATTAATAACGAAAACGTTAAGATCACAGATCCTAAAGAGATTCTCAAAGAAGAAGAACTCTTCTTCTCTCAAATATACACTTCAAATAATATGAATCCCCTTCTTCCTGAATTCAGTGTTTTCTTTAAATCTATTGACAGTGTGTTATCAGAAGAGGAGGCGGCAACTTGCGAAGGCGAGGTGACACTTGAAGAATGTTACAACGCCTTGAAATCAATGAAAAGTAATAAAACCCCGGGCTCTGATGGTCTCACCTCGGAGTTTTATCGGTATTTCTGGAACGAAATAGGCGGATATATGACGGAAAGCTTTAATTGCGCTTTCCAGAACGGCGTTCTATCTATCTCTCAACGCCAAGGGATAATCTCTTTAATTCCTAAAAAGAAAAAGAATGTAGAGTTTCTCAAAAATTGGAGACCGGTTTCGCTGTTGAATGTAGATTACAAAATCTTAACTAAAACCATCGCTCTTTGCTTGGAAAGGATATTGCCAAAAATAATTCATCCGACACAAACTGGCTACGTTAAAGGAAGATACATTGGTGAGAGCATAAGGCTTATCAAAGATGTTATAGATTATACAAAGCAGAAAGATATACCTGGAAAAGTTGTTTTCCTAGATTTCGAAAAGGCTTTTGATTCGATTGAATGGGATTTTTTGCAAAAATGTCTTGAATCTTTCAATTTCGGCCCGCATCTCAGACGATGGATAAGTGTGTTTTATAACAATATTTCGAGTTGCGTACTGAACAATGGCTACGCATCAAACCACTTTTTCCTTAAACGCGGGGTACGTCAAGGTTGCCCTCTTTCCGATATGCTTTTCATCATAGCAATAGAAGTCCTTGCGCAAAGTGTTCGAAGCTCAAAGGAAATAGAAGGTCTTAAAATACATGACAATAAAGAATTGAAACTCTCGCAATATGCCGACGACACCACAGCTTTCCTCGCAAATACTCAAGCCGTAATTAACCTGTTTGATTTGCTCACTCGTTTTGAAAAATGCTCAGGGCTGAAGATAAATCAATCCAAATCTGAAATGCTATGGCTCGGCACCTGGCGACATAAATCGGACGGAATACTAAATTTACAAATCAGAAACGACACAATCTACGCTCTAGGCATGAATTTCTCTTATGATCGCGAGACTTCAGTTGAGAAAAACTTTTCCGATAAATTAACGAAGTTAAAAAAAACTTTAAATGTTTGGTCTCAAAGGGACATTTCAGCCTGTGGTAGAATAAACATCGTGAAAGCCTTAGCCCTTTCAAAGCTCACTTTTGTCTGCAGCGTAATGGAAACGCCAGCAAACTTTGCTGAGCAGGTAAATAATGTTATATTCGACTTTATATGGAATCACAAACAAGCTAAAATTAAAAAGTCGACACTTATCAAACCCAGAAATGAGGGAGGATTAGGAATGAAAGATTTTATTATTTTCAACAATGCACTAAAGCTTAACTGGGTAAAACGTTTGTGCTCGGATCACGGAGCCCCATGGAAACATATCCCAATATCTCTCCTTGCAAACGTCGGGGGTGCACTTCTCTTTAGTTGCAACTACGATTATAAACTTCTCAGATTAAGTGAACACCTCCCCAATTTTTACAAAGAGATCATTTCACAGTGGCAGAAAATCATAGCAAATACGCCTCAAACTCAAAATGAAGTCCTTGCGCAAGTAATTTGGAACAACAAGTTCTTGACAGTTGACAAAAAGTCTGTGTACTTCCCACGTTGGCATCGTGCAGGAATAGTAAGGATCTCTGATTTATTTGACGAAGAAAAGAACTGTTTTTTGTCTTTCGATTCCCTCTGTGGCAAATTCCAAACAAAGTTCAATTTCATACACTATCACAGCCTTCTCTCCTCTATTCCTCCCGCCTGGAAAAAGCTACTTAATGCGAAAAGTCGTTCTTCCAACGCACCCATAAACGCCGCCGAGTCGCTATCGTGCAAAATCCTATATAACAAAATGTTATCCCAAGAGAACTTACCTCCTCCAACGGCTGAAAAGAAATTAATAGCTTGCGGAATAGAAAGGGACGATCTATGTAAAGTATATCTGTTACCATTTGAAGTCACAAAGGAGATCAAGTTATCTATGTTCCAGTACAAGATCAATCACCACATTCTACCGACAAATAATTTATTGCACAAAATGAAAAAAGTTGACTCCCCTTACTGTCCTTTCTGCCCTTCTGAGACTCACACTATTTGGCATTTGTTTATAGACTGCATGTGTGCAGCCTCTTTTTGGGCAAAATTTCAAGACTTGTACGACAACATAAGCGGAATGAAACCAGATCTGACAGACTTAGACATTGCTTTTGGAATTATCCACTCCTCTGAACCCTGTTTGGCCCTAAATCATCTCATCCTTGTAGGAAAATACCTTTTGTATGTGAACGCTACAGCAAACAACCAACGTCATTTCTCAGAATTTGTGTCTCTGGCTCGTGAAAAAATACTTTTAGAAAAATATATCGCAGTAACTTCAGGTAATATTAATCAATACAACAGGAAATGGAACTCCCTCAATTTTTAATTTGCCTCACTCTTTTTTCCGGTTGTTTCTTTCTTTCTGATGTTAACACTAGCTTCGTGAACCTGTGTAGATGCTGTATCAATTGTTGTTCTGCGTTAGTGGATGCAAGTATAAATGTAGTCGCCCTTCATTACTAGCTGTTTCTGTACAAAAACTAAATAATAAAGACAATTATTATAATAGATAATTACAGAGGTGTATTGTTAGTTACGTACTAAGTAAAGCATTGTATTGTTAGTAGTGTGGTTATTGTATACACATCGTTAATATATGGCGTATCTGATGTAGATATGTAGGTATGTATGTATGTATGTATGTATGCTAGTAGTACAACTTTCCGTATTGTCAAAAGTGTGTGTGCCTTTAATTAACAGTAACTGATTGTAAATAGTTGTCTTTGTGTTGTAATCAATAAAGTTGTTTAAAAAAAACAAAAAAAACAATAATAATAATAATAATAATAATAATAATAATAATAAACTATCACTGTGCTGTTTTAAAAACTGAACGAGAGTGAAAAAAAAATAGCAGAAATAAATACTAATAATTACTGCTTCTGAAAGGACACTTGGGTACGAACGATTCAAACTTCGTGTTCTATTTTTTCCTCATGGAAAGAAGTCACCATATTGTCTGACGTTCAAGGCAAATTTCATTTCTGTTTTTTTCAAAGTGTTCTCTAAGTGTATGAAGTATAAAAATATTTTGAATGTGGAATTAACTGTATACTCTAATTCAGAAATGAATTTTAATCTAACCGGGCAAATGTTTTACTTCCGTTGTGGCCGCCCCAGGGGGGCGGCTACGGGAAGGCTCCGCCCCGAGATCCGCCCCTTACCTTTTATATACTATTTTTGACAGAAAAGGTACTTCTTTCGTATACCTTCCATTGACAAATGGTACCCCTTTCGTATACCTAAGACAGGAAGTCTTCTTTTCATTTGCACGTAGCGTTCAATAAATTAAAACAGTACAGTCATAACGTATGTGTGTTCGAAATATTTTGAATGCAAGGCCCTTTTAAATACCGCCGCAATAACAGATTTCCTATACTTCGAATCGTGAAATCCCTACCCTTTCATATACCTGAAGCGTGAAAAAGGTACCCCTTTCGGGCCGAGCCTCCCCGTATAGGCCATTATAGGGAGTTCACCCCCCCCCCCGGGGGGGGGAGAGTGGCCGCTTCTTCTGCTGTTTGCCAGCTTCAGCACGTACGCAACTGATGAGGAGAAAATAACTAAAATGACAGGAAAACCCTATGTGATCATATAAACAAGGAAAACTGTGCAAAAGGCAGGTAATTGAGTTGAAGGCTTCATGCCTTTGTACATGTTTTGGAAAGTTTGCCTTAACTTATAAAGGGTGAGCAGTTTCAAGAAATGTGGTGATAAAACTAAAAACGCTTGTCTAAACGGAAAGCTGAGCTGGAGCAATAATGAATTTAGAAAATATCCCGAATTCATAACAAAGTTGCTAACAAAAAGGATGAATTGGATCAACAGCTGTTACAATTTCTATGATCAGGACAGGTTAAAACAGAGGTGGAGAATGTCTCAGATATGCTTGCATTTCTATTTGAATTTGATTGTAATAAAATATCTACCACTACACAGCTGATATCTGCCGGAGACGTCAGGCGACGCTCCACCCAGATAACGGCGCGTATCAGGGTTTGAATGCAAATAAATCGACTGACGTCTGAAGCGTTTGTGAAAGCAAAAATTTATAAAGCTTTAAATATGGAGTTTAATAAACGTACCTAACAGAGGATGAAGTAAAACTGTATGAATTACAACCCAAAGTAAAAGTTGCGATAGTGCTGTATCACATACTCATGTATCACGAACGCTAACGCCTGCTTATAGTGAGGTGGTTTACCCACAATAAAGAGAAAAAAGGCTGTTGACTTTACTGCGTGCTTATTGGCTAATTATCAAGAAGAGAGGCGAGTTCATCGGAAAAATTTGCGCTATTTTATTCTTTGTTTGCTGAGGGAGAACTTAATTTCAAATTAAAAGTATAAATTTCTAAGCTATAATTCTTACTAACTAGTTGCTACGAAAATATACACCAATCACCGACGTTTTAGCAGGAAGACGCAGTGTAAAGGGAGTTCCCCAAAGAAGACCTTGTTTAATCTGGCAATCAAAAGCAAACATTAAAATACTTTGAAATACGTTGTAATTGGGCTTAGAAGTTTTCGCGTCGTGTTGGTTGAAGGGCATCTCTATTTCTAAAGCATTGTAAAGAGGAATGAGGATTCGTGACTCCATTCCTAACAAAGATCCATTTTTGGCTGAGTTTGGGACTGTAACAGCAGCTGGTTAAAATCATTTTCTTACTTGCTACACTGACGGGTGAACAAAAGCATGCTCTGCTCAGCACACACAATTTAAATTTTAGTTCTTAAAATTTATCTCTCTATTTCTCAACCACTGCACAAAGCACTGCACATTCACCTTCACTACACTCCTGACAAAGATCCATATTCGGCCTGAGTTCGGGGCTGTAAAAGCAGCTGGCTGCTGCATGCTTCTAGGCGAAGTTAAAACGTTGGTTGAAATCATTTTGCTACTTGCTACAGTGACAATTGACTAAAAGTATACTCCATCAAGCACAGGCTGTTTTTAAATTGATCTAGTCCTTGTTATACCTTACAGACTGCATCAAATCTTTTTGTGTTTTCGCAACAGTATTTCAAATTCGTTTCCAGAGATTGTCCAAGCAGCTACTTCACGGTGAAAGAAAACGTTTCAAGATACAATGAACCGGGCGAAACGAAAGTGTGCTCCCGCATAGAAAACGTTTTCCATCTTTTATGATCTGTTTTCAGAAAGCTGACGGTTTTTTTTTATGTAGGCTACCTGTGGTATCTCACACTATAGTTATTGGGCGTTTTCCATTTACCAAGAGATTCCGGAAATTCCGGTTGGGATGTAAATGGAACACATGTTTTTGGTTCGTTCCAATGGAAAATTTCTGGAATAAACGAAACTTCTGAAAAAGTAGTTCTTTTTTCCCGTTGGAAACTCTTCGATGGAAAATGCGTGTTCCATTTACGAGTTTTACAAGGTTTCACCAGTTCCAGCCCTTTCACGGCCATTCACGGCCATATCTTTGGTAAAATGGCGGCTCCTTCTTCTGTCCCCTCTAGTAGTTTATACGAATGCTCCGTGTGCCATGCATTAGCACCCGATCTTCAGACGTTAATGAATCACTTATGTGTGATGTATGCCTATGGTAAGTAGAATTTATTGAAAGAACATTAAATTTTGCCCGAGGGTTCTTTGAGTAATCGGATTGTTTCCCCCGTAAAACTTTGCATCTGAAATTAAACAAGGTCTTTCGTTATTCTCCTTTCACAGTAGGCGTTTTAAGTGCGGCCTTGCCATACAACCAATAAGAGTATGGCTGAGGAATCTTCCAATGGTTTCATTTCCTTGCACTGAGCTTCAAGGGCCCCTCGAGTCGCCCTGAAGTGGCTTGTAAATATTCATCGATGGAGTATCGTGGCAATGCACTCTTCGTTTCGGCGATGATCGCGCCTCATATAAGTTGCAACCGCTGTAAGGATAGTAGTGTCATCATCGTCTTCTGAATTTAAAAGACCTTCTTCTTACATAGATGACTCTATAGTTTCATTTAAAACATCTTTGTTGCCATTTGGAAGTTTAGCGGGAAAATAGGGAGCCTGGGAATGAATGGAACGTATGTCATATGCAACGCGTTCTTCACCGTTGGTCATTTCCCATCGAAATTTTAGGACTTTTTTGGTAAATGGAAAACGCCCATATTCATCGAGTTTGTCCGTCAGTCTGTCCTTCCGCGAGTAACACATCACGTGATGTCCCTTGGGAGCAAGGAGTCCAATCCTATAAAAGTATTGCATCACCCGCGCTAATCTAGTCGAATCCAGGCCCCCAAGTCCATATTTTGGCCTTATGTTTTCGTTGGTAAGCAACATGTCACGTGATCTGCCTTCAGCCTATTGCAATGAAGATTACCATGTGCTCTCCCAGCTTAGTCCCCAGGCGTTCTCGGCTCGGTCAAACCTGAGGTCAAACCCAACTGTCAGCGGTATCGTCACCGAGAGAGACTAGCCGAGAACGCCTAGCAAGTACTGTCAGATCCACCATAAACAACACTGAAATATACACGAGATCGTACGTTACAATAATGGCATAATACATCTAAAAAGGTAAAAAGGATGGGTGTCCACATCGCACTCGTCTGAATCTATAAAAATTATGCTCAAGCGGCGAAGTACATATAACTTTAATATGAAAACGACAGAACTTTGAACGGAAAAACAACGCAAAATAATGGACTAAAAAGGTTATTCCACAAAGTTAGAACTTACCGTCGTTTGTGGACACTTCCATTGTATGGATTTGTCGCATCGGCGGTAAACTTTCACAAGATACGGCGTGGAAACAAGTAAATTCCAACCAGGGTGTTTTTTTGCGCTAAAATCAGGGGTATTTTGGCATTATTTGCTAGGCGTTCTACCGCCCACTCGTTCCCAGACTTCGCCCGGACAAGGAGGGAAAGAGGGAACGCCTGGGCACTAGGTTGGTGCTCTCCATGACTATCGATATTTTTTCTCAGTGTGCGAGCTGTGGATCATGCTTTTGGGCAGAATTACCTCCACTTATCAAAGCATTCAGAGCACGAATCCCAGCCGAATAAAAGGTAGCGGGGTTTATTTTGCCGCAAGGTTAAGTCGTCTCATCAGTAGAACAAGCGCACAAGCAAGCTAAGAATGGAGAACGAAATGTTGTTAAATAAGCCTCGTTGGAGGGCAACTGAGCCTCTTTGGAGGAAAACTAAGCCTTTTCGGAGGATGAATGAGCCTCTTTGGAGGATGAATGAGCCTCTTTGGAGGATAAATGAGCCCGTTCACGGAATGCATGATCCCATGTCATGTTCCTGCTGATCTCAGTTTGACAGGTCTTCAAATTTCGACCAATCAGCGCACGACTCGCAAACACATTTGGGGGTCCATTCATTCGAGAGCGTTTCGCGAAGTGAAATTCACATGTGGTCTGAGTAAACACTGGTGTTTTGTGTTTCACAACTCAGCGTTTATCAAACTTCGCTTGCGACACTCCAGGCCAGGCAAAAGACATCGGATTACTTAACTTAAAGTGTTATTTATGCTGAGATAACGGTGGATAGCTGTTCGAAACTGCGAGATAAGATGGAGCTCTCACCGTATCAAGGTTATTCTTCTTTCTCGACAAGACTAACTGGAACCGGAACATGACAAATACTCCGACTTAACGATTGCTTGAAGTGCTGATGGATTCCACCGAACATTTTAATTAGCCATGATACATCTCTTCCTTCTGGCTGTTTGAGCAGTTCTAAAACGGCAAGCTGTGCTGCGCGAACTGTTGTTGGGTCCTTAGCTATGGGGAAGAACGCTTCTGGCTCCATGATCTCTTGACTCTGGCGATCGTATGTTTCTCGAATTCCTTCGTTCGCTGCCATCTGAAGATGGATGTCTGAGTGAATTAAACCATTCAGGATTTTGTTTGGTTGGTTAAATTGAATTTCAAGTCGAATTTTCTCGCATGACCCAGACGTATCAGGCGCTTCGCAGCATTCTCTCCACGTCGCTGAACACTTTCGGGCAGACTCGTCTTTCTTTTTGTAGAATGTTTGCGGCCTTTTGGAAGAGTCAAGAATTATTTTTCTTTCAGTGGTTTGCAATCCCAACACGTTTGCATATGGAACAACGATTTTTCTTCGAAGGATGGCTGATTTTTCCTTTTGGTGCTCAATGACAAATGCGCCTGACTGTTGAGGCTTGCTTGTGTTCAATTTCATGGTAAACAACTCGTGTGTTACTCTTGAATCGGATCTTCTGATATTAAGACTTTGAACAGTTGATGTGATACTGTGCAAGTGTGTTAAGTTGGTTACCGCGTCATTATTGGCGGCTTTAGAGGCAAAATCTTTGGCAGTTTCGAGGGTAATTTCTACAACACTGGACGACTGGAAATGTGTCTTCGCGGCGTGAAGAAATTGATCTGTCATCTGTTTTATGGTGGAGTCGTTCAGGTTATCTGGACAAGGACGGGCACAGATACCATCGTCAACATCTTTATTTGAATCATTTGTCTGAAATAATAATTTACCAGAGGTAAGTTGTGATCTGATTTCACTTTTGCTCCAATTTCTAGCTCTGTTAATTACATAATTATAACTCATTTCATTGAAATTGATTTCGTTTGTTTTGAGTTAATGTGATGTATTTACATTCTTTTGTTGGATATGTTGACCAAAATATTCATAAGTTAAACATTTTATTGGTTGCACAGTCAGTGCTTAATATAAGTCCCTACGTGTACCTCAATTTCAGGAGCAGTTAGCGATATACCACGAGCTGAATCATCTTGAGCTGCCTTTCTTGCGGTGTTTTGAAAAGGAATGTGCTGTTGTAAACAAAATAGCACAACGTTGTGAATGTTTAATGAAAAACAAAAACTAGGTTCATGAGAGGAATCACTTGTTAACTTCTTTGGACAAAGCAGCAGCATACACAAGAAGCGTCTCCAGTAGTCCTTAATCATTCTATATTGTATTATAGAAGTTAGCATACTATTCAAATGAATTGAAGTGTTGTTTGTTTGAAATTACAGAGTCATTTAAATATTTCTTACCATTTTCTTTCTCTTTAGATGTTTTGGTAAATCCTCAGTTTCCTGTTTGCAGACTTTAGAATCTGATGAGTAATTGCAGCCTTTCTTTTCTCTGTTCTCAACAGACGCCCACTCATGACAGAATTGTTGGGTGAGTACTCGTCTTTGATAATCAATCTTTCCTGTCTCACCTGTTCGCCCACCACTGTAAATGTAGTTGCCTTGCTTGGCATCTTTATGTCTGGTTTCCATGATGCTATCACTGAAGTTGTGCAAAGTCAAAGGGAGTCCACTCAAGGCTGCATCTTTAAGAGCCTTCTCAACATAACAGCCAGTGTATGCTACTAGTTCTTTCAAGGTTGCAGTAACTGTCTCAGAGCCAAATATTAGAACAAATTGAAATCCTAACAGAACTCTTGCTTGACATTCATATTCCTCTCTTGTTAATTCTTTTGGGGTGTTTAAAATCCATTGGAAAATTTTTTTCAGGCCATTACAAAAACATACCAATATTTCAGTGACTGAAGGGCTAAAATCACAGTTATTCAAAAGTTCCTCCGCTTTTTCATAGAAGGCTGAAACACCATTTTCATCAAATGTGACATCATAACTGTTTAAACAAACTTTACGAGCAACTCTCTGAACTTCTAAAAACCATGGTTTCTTATTTTGTTTGAGAGCATCAGCTACTTGGCCAATTCTTCGCACAATAGTTTCTGTTGCTCTTGTTGCTTGGTGCATCATTGCTGGGTAAAAATTCTCCAGGTCAAGTTGAGAAGCATTAGCATGTCCAGTGTGACCAAGGTGTTTCTTTGCATATTCTCGTCTGCCATAAATGATAGTAAACATACTTATTTAGTTTACCACTTAACTAATCAAGTTTTCCATATTGATAACATTAATGTGCTAGTGGGGCTGTGGTCTTGCATAGCCCAGGTGTCTCAGGTGCCTTTTGTCTTTAGGCGACTTGTATAACTTCATTTTTATGAAAGCTTTCAAGAGCTGGGTACCCCAGATTTCCTAGATGACAACTACCTTTGGGCATCATGTGATTCTTCTAAGAGAACAGCTTTAGCTAGGTTTGGGCATGATTGGTGTGTGGCCACTTTAAAAAGTGTTGAAAAATGTATATTTATGTGCAGATTATCATTCTTGTCTCTATAATTTGTGATTTCAACTGTTTGGAAGGTTTAAGTTTACAAAAGTGATTAATGCTCATGTTTTAAGAGGGAAAAAAGGTCTACTGTCATTTATTCTAAATAGGGAATTTAATTCATTTAATTAAGCAAAATGCCATTACCCATAAATCTAGCAATAACCTGTTTTCATTATTATCCACTCGCTTTCCCAACCAGGTCTTGAACTGTTCTTCTCCTTTCTCAGTCATTTCAACTTTCCACACAGGTGCCTGGCAGATTACTCTCATGTCCCCAAGTTGTTTGTGATGTTCTGGTGACTCGGGAATGGGATAAGTGGAGCTGGCTGAAGAACTTCCAGTAACTGATCTCCGCTGACAGCCATCTGCAACACCACGTACAATAACTTCTATGTTCTTCTTCAGAAGTGGGTGATAGACTGACTTCAAAGTGGACAGTTGCTGAAGGGTTTCTTTTCCAAGATTACTTACATGGTTGTAGTCATCTGGCCCCAACCAAGAACACACTGTGACAATGGAGCTTAACAGATTGTGGGGCTCCACTAATTTAATTCTTATTGATGTTTCTCCATTAAAGAACTTACTCCACTGCATCCATGGAAAAGCATCAATGTAGTGATAAATGAGTAATTTTTCTTCAGGGACAGTAATTGTTTCCTGCAGAGTTTCTTTGCTAAGAAGCCACTCTACGGCATTTTTAACATTTGTGTAAGCGGCAACAACACCATTGTGTTCAGTGAACTTCAGAGACAACTTTTCTTGCAGAGCTTCCTTTTGCACCTTTAGCTTTTCACACATGTCATCTTTCGGTACCATAATATTTATCCCAAACACATTCTTTGCCAATTCTTTGCCAAGCTGATTTCGCACAATGTTTTGATATTTAGTATATCCAATGTCAAAATTGCTCACTAGTCCTGCTGCAAACTGAACAAAATGTTTGAAGTTCTTCTTAAGAACGACTGGCATGACTGTGCTCTTGAAAAAGTCTCCGTCCTTGTGTGAGACCACGAAGTTGACTAGCTCAGCTCTTTGTTGTTGGTTTTGAGGCATATTTAAATCATCAATAAAATTTACCCATTCTCGGCTTTTTTCTGGAGTCACACGTTTTTTCTCAGATGGATAACTATGGAATGCACCTTCATCCAGTGGTTTTGAAAAAAGGGCAGAAACAGACGGTTGTTTTAAGGAATAAATTAGCGAGTCCGGGTAACACTCGGCCACCAATGCAACAACGACTTCCAATTCACCTCGTAACTTGCTTTCCGAGACAGAACCCTGCGCAACTTTGCTTTTCGACAGTAAAAAGGAGGACGATGACACATGCTTGGAAATACCATGCAGAACTACAGTTTGAAATTCGTCGGGTGTTAAAAGTTTAAGAAGCTCCTTGATTCTCGCAGAACGATGGTGGGCAGGGACGTCCAGGAAACTTTTAGCTGCAGCAGCAGCTTGCTCCATTGGTCTTAAGACGTTTTCGTCACTTTTGTGGCTAGGAAACGTTTTCAAATGTTTTCTTAATCCTCGACCCGTTTGATAGATTTTCCCACAGCCGGAACAGCTAAAGGCCTTAGGCATGATAACAGTTTTTTGAAAAGTGTTGCTCAAACCGCACAACATAAAAATGCATCTGGTGATTACGTGATCAGGTAGGTGCAGGGTATACTAATGAGAGGCCACGCACGGTGCCTCTTAAACTTGCCTAAACATTTTTATTTGTAAGTATTTTGTTTAGAGGTTTAATTGCGCCAAATTTTATTCAAGGGTTTAATTCCCTCAAAATATCCTTCAGATTCTTGACATGAAAATGTTTGCGAGTCGCGCGGAGTAAATTACAGCGGGGAAATTTAAAGACTTGCTTCAACCATTGCAGCTAACAGCACTGTGAGCATCACTGTTTTAATCTAGATATAAAAGCTTCGGTGCTCCTGAGGCACTCTCAAACGTAAAAAAGGCTGTTTGTAGTAATCCCTCTTCGGGATAAATAAGTACGAAACTACGAAACACGAAGCCCGGGTCACGAACGATTTTGTGCCAGAGCGGGTGAGTTAAACCAACTCGCTTCAAGTCGGGGTGTGGAATACATCGTTTCCACTCTTATGATTGTTACAAATCCTATCTAAAACCATAAGTTCAAACCAAAGGGTAAAAAGGAGGCTATTTTTTCTCTTGCGAACAATGAAAACAAACCGACGCCATTTTTTACGCGCGTGGATTTGCACATGAGAGACTGGAACTAGTTCCCCCAATTTTTAACCCAGCGTGCATCGCAACTTCCGGTAGAAATCAGCTGGTTTGTGATGAGGTAAGAAATGAATCGCTTTGTGAAAATTTACACCGAAACGGAAAACGTCATGCTGGGTGCTTTCGTACACGAGGCACCTCTGAAAGCTATCTTAAGTGAGGAGAGCAATTCTGCCTTGATGATAACTGATAATGCGGATCTATATCAGTTTGTCAAACCGAATGCAAGTCGGTTTACTGTTTGTGGACAATGTCGTACAGCCTAGACCAGTATTCAAAATCCATAATATTATTCAGGAAAGAAACCACGGAGAGACTGTGAACCTCCCAGGTTACCACTGAGCTCACTTTTGCAGAGATTGAAAAGAAAACAGTTGAGGAAACGTTTGCAGAAGAGGTTAAGAAATATTACTTCAATGTCTTCATTACTGTATGATTTAGTAAACAATTACAAATTTTGGCATGTTTACTTTGTACATAGGAGTGACTCTTTTTTAGCAACTGGTTCTGTAAGCCATTAACAATCTAATGGATGGAGAAAAAATACATTCAGATGTAGTCATTTAATGTCTTATATTGATTATAGAATTCATTGTAGTGACACTAGCCGATACTCTGTGTCTCCTAGAGAGCAGGTCCTGTAGAAAGGTAGTGACACCTTTCATTGTCTGTTTACAAAATAGGAAAATCCAAAATCTGTACATATATGGCACACTGCTTAGTAGCAGATACTGTTTACGTACTAGAAAGTTATTTTTATCTGGAGATGTTGAAATGAATCCAGGGCCTACTCTTATGAAGTGTGCTCAGTTTACAACATCACCCATCAGAGTTTTGGAAGCACGATAACATCAGTATGGTTTAAGCCCATTTGATTGTGGTGGTGAGGGAGACTGCTTTTTTAGGGCTGTTTCTCATCAACTTTAAAGTGATCCTAGCTATCATATTAACAATAGACAAGCTGGAATTGATTTCCTCAGAGAGAATCCAGAACGATTTATTGAAAGCAATTCTGAAAACTCTTGGATAGCAAATTTGAGAAATATGTCATTGCAAGGTACCTGGGCTGACGGTCTTATAATACAAGCTGTAGCAGATAATCTTAATTTGAGAATACACATTACAGAATCTCACCCTAACTTTGCAGCATTTACCATAGCAGAAGCAGGGCATACATCGATTTATATAGGGCACCTCAATGAATTTCATTATGTGTCAACCAAACAGTTAGTACCAAGAATATCTCAGCTAAAATGTAGTACTTTAGAAGTTCCTGCTGACAATACTAAAGTGTAAAAGTGGTAAACAGCAGTGTACCGTTAACTTACATGTGTGCGGAAATTCTGGCATTGACAATGGTAACTGCAATCTCTCATTCAGTTTTAATTCTAAAGATCACAAATCAAAGCAGACTTCTGCACAAGTTCATCATCAGCTCGTTTTTGAAAAAAGAGCTGAGTATAGAGTTTCTCAAGCAAAACGCTGTACAGAGGCTAAGCAGAAAGAAGCTAGTTATAAAAAAGCATACAGAATCAATCAGACTACTGAGGCTAAGCAGAGAGAAGCAGATTATAAGAGAGCATACAGAATCAATCGGAGTGCTGAGGCTAAGCAGAAAGAAGTAGATTATAAGAGAGCATACAGAATTAATCAGAGTGCTGAGGCAAACAGAAAGAAGCAGATTATAAGAGAGCATACAGATCAAAACAGACTACTGAAGCTAAACAGAAGATGACTGATCACCAGAAATCTATCATGGAACAATTCAAATCAAGCAGTAAATCTTATTGTATTCAAGATTTAATATCTAAATTTCATAATATTGTTTCTAAGGGTCCACTGTATTGTACATTTGCAGATGTTGTGATCAGTTATGGTACAGACACAGTGTTAACTCTGCTGACAAATTAAGAGGATCCAATCCCAATTTTGACAAATAATTATCTTCTTAATAAAAAAAATATAGATGATATAGAATGGATTTGTAAATTGCGCGAAAAACACTTAAGAAATAATAAAGTTCCACCATGTGCAGCTGTAAACAGAATGAAGTTTCCACTTAAACCTGCCTTTTTTATCGAAATGAATTGTAATGTAGACTACTTGCTCCTAGATTAGCATTTCAAAAATTAATGCAAGCTCCAAGAGGGAAACAGTTTAAAATGAATAAAAATATTGTAAATGTACCTGCTGATGTCACAAATTCAGTTTCATTACTTCCTCGTACCATTAAAGTTCCTATGAAGCGAAATTTGTTTCTTGCTAATTTTAAAGTTTACCCCTAAAAACGCAAGAATCTCAAAATTTGAGGTGCTCGTGATTAAAATTGGCGATTTTACGAGCGTTTGAAGTTGGGCTATTTTGCCTTTAAAAATGGTCAGGGGTCTGAGTCGATTTTATTCGCGAAATTCTATGATGTGATGTCATTTTGGGTAAAAAAATGTGTCTGCACTTAAGACATATACTGAAATAGTTGGAATACTTGTCCCCAAAATTACGTCACAGCTACTGTCCCGTGTCTTTTTGGCCGCGCAATTCAAATGCCATTTTTTTGAGGGCAAAATAGCCCAACTTCAAACGCTTGTAAAATCGCCAATTTTAAGCAAGAGCACCTCAAATGTTAGAATGTTGAGTTTTATGGATTAAACTTTAAAATTAGCGAGAAACAAATTTCGCTTCATAGGCACTTGAAAGTTAATTTGAAGAGAAAACTGCAGTACAAAAGTTCTGCATTATCTTTGAATATTAGGCCTCACAAGGTGGTAGAAGCAGCAAAATGGCTTATAAACAACAGTGCCCTTTACAAAGAAGAGGGGGTTGCTTTATGTCAAAACTGGGAAAATTCTAAAGATAATACTTAGTTAATGATAACAGTGAGTGTAATCATCAATGTGAAGCTTCCAATATGGATTGTGAGATGTTAGATAGTTCTGACAAAGCAAAACAGTCTAATAACAAAGATGAATGGAGTGAGAATGAAGTAGAATCTCCTGCAGGCATTACAGACACCATGTTGACACCAGCAGACTACGTAGAAGATAATGAATGACGATATATTCTCAATGTTGCACCAGGAGAAGGCTGTAGACCGGTCAGTATATTCAGGGATAAATTCTCAGAAGAATTAGCATATGTAGGAATCTTTTTAGGTCAAGGACAACCAGAAAATGATGAAAGGCTAACACCTGTGCACTAAAGTGACATAGTCTGAATTAAGACGATCAGACAGAAGAGCTGCTATGTGTGTATAGAGAAGATTAAAAAAAAGAAATTTCAAATGAAAATTCTCTCAGGAAAACCTCAGGTGGCATTAAGAAAATGTAAGATAAATAATGCAGTACTGAATGCGGGTGTGCTGAAGCAACAAGGAGCCTGAGAGATTAATCCACCTTGATGAAGGTTTCAGATTTTTGACAGGATTAAGAGGCTCACCCCCCTACTTTGAAAATAAAGCAAAGAGGGATCTGTTTGCAATGATAAGATAGTTGGGTCCTGCAACTCTCTTCTACAGTTTCTCATCAGCAGAAACACAGTGCATACATCTTTTGAGAACTCTTGGTAAACTAGTTGATAATAAAGACTATTGTGACAATGAACTAGAAAATTTTAACTGAGAAGATAAATCCAGGCTAATCCAATCAGATCCAGTCACATGTGCTAGACACTTTGATATAACAAAGAAGCCAATCCAGGAAAGCACTATCGTGAGCTAATTATAGGTTGTCAACACCTTGGAGAAATGAAGAAATAGAATTGCTTTGTAATTTTGCTTCACACCAAGAAACATATTTCCTTGTTAAGGATATCATTCAAGAACAACACTGTCAATATGCACTTTTTAGTGAAGATCTTGGTGAAATTCAAGGCATGTTTAATAGTATTGATGAACATGTCAATATGCACTTTGTCAATATGCACTTTGTAGCGAAGATCTTGGTGAAATTCAAGGCATGTTTAATAGTATTGATGAAGACGATCTCACTAGATATGATGACATTGCACCAAATGCACAAGATGTTGAGTATAGACATGCATCCGAGGGTATGCAAGACTTGCATCCAGAATTTAATGAAGCATATGACCTATCAGATGATCTTGGGATTCCATCTGCTGCATCAAATAGACAAGAGCAGTTGATACTAAATGAGTTACAAGATGACGAGTTCAAATAGCAAATAGTACAAAAGTTAAACAAAGAACAAAAAGAATTTTTCTACCATTATAGTGCACCAAATTAAGACATCAGATGAACCATTTTATTTCTTAGTGGAGGTGCATGTGTAGGCAAGTCCCATCTCACTAAAGCACTTTACCAGGCAGCACTAAAGTATTAGTAGAGCTGGAAGTGATTTCCATGAGATTAAAACAATATTACTGGCACCAACTGGCAACGGTGCTTATAATATTAAAGGCAATACAATTCACAGCTCTCTAGCTATGCCAGCCTCTCAGTCACTGAGAAACTATAAACCTCTTGCCCCAAGTTGGCTTAACACACTTAAATGCCAATTAGGAGGTATCAAATTGATTTTCCTCAATGAGGTATCCATTGTAGGTAATGCAATGTTCAGTGTTCAAATAAACAACAGACTGAAAGATCTGAAAGGAAGCAAAGATGATTTTGGTGGTGTAAGCATTTTAGCCATTGGTGACCTTTTTCAGCTTAAGCCTGTTATGGATGGGTACCGGCATATGTTCAAAGATATTGATAATGCAGAATATGGAATACTTGCACCAAACTTGTGGCAGGAACATTATACACTTAATGTATGGTCCCGAGAGAAACAGTTTGTTTTGTCTTGCCGAGAGTCCTGATGTTTCCCAAGACGTAGTCGAGGGAAACAACAGGAATTGAGGGAAAACAAAACTAACTAGTTACCCAAGGGACCATACATTAAGTGCTTTGTTATGTACCGAGACTTTCCCTTCAACAATCACAGCAAAATGAAAAAACAAACAAACAAAGACGGCACTAGAAGAACATGTCTTTATTCACAAGCCTGCTGGATGAATAATTTACAAATGTTTAAAAGTACCTGGAAAAGTAGGATATACCTTTCTTGTATTTTCCGAATCTTTTTCTCCTATTAGATGCTGAATTTCTTTGGCTGATACTGGAGAAAAAAGTTTCCTTTTAGTCTCAGGTTCCATAACTTTTGTATTATTGTTGGTTTAAGCTGAAAACTGGCAGTGTTCTCAGGTCCACCCTCGTCAATCAAGCTGACGTGAGCATGAGCTGAAGATCATGCCACTTTTTAGTCAACATTAATCACATGCTGTTGTATCCGGCGCGCGGGCAACAACTGCAGAATTGTAGCCTAGTTGGGATACATTTGAATTTGGTCAGGGGCACTGACCAAGAATAAACCAATCGCAGTGCTCGTTTTTTTGAGTGAAAGTCTAGGTATATAACAATATACACTTAATGTATGGTCCCAAGGGATTCCCGAGACTGCGATGATTCTGAGGAAAATTAATGTTACTGACAGTTTTATTTTTTTCACAACTGCTATGGCATCAGTTAAGGTGATTCTCTAGTAAAAGAACCCGCCATAGATTTCCGATGAGACTTGGTATGCTGTTGTTACAGGACAAGGAGATATTAAAAACGTAATAAAAAGAGGGGGTCACCGTGCTTGTTTTCACGCCACAATGCTGACAAATGCGGCTATTTTGGTGACTTTTGGTAATCTCCATGCGCACCAAATAAGCTCGATTATTTTTGAATGCAGCGTGTTATATCACACAGAATTTGACTTTCTTTGATTGTTTATTCACCTATGTCCCAAAAAAATGTCTTCAATTACTCTGGACATGCGCTGTTGGGCCCGTTATGTCTCCCTCTGTAGAATTTATTTCATTTGCCAAAGAAGTAGCATAGCTAATTTTTTTCTCAGTTATTGAGGATACTGTTCTCATTGAAATTATGAAATAAAAAATGGGGGTCATTGTGCTCGTTTCTTTGCAACACGCCCACAAAAGGAAATTTCGGCTGACAAACCGTCAATGTCAAGGCAAATACGCTATGCTTCTAATGTGCGCGCGCTAAGTGATGCCATAAATTATGCGCAGAAAGGATGCGCCATGCAATTGTAGGGAATCACCTTAATGTTAAAAACTACCGGGCGTTGCAAAGATGTGAGAAGACTGGTGTCTAGTAAATTTGCCAAGTGCGTTTTCTCCGTGCGTTGGTTCGATACTTTTGTATTTGTACAAACATGTAAAGATTATATATATCAGCTTTATTATAACTCTGAAGCTTGGACATTCACGTTTAAATTAAGATATCTATTCTTCAGTTAACTACCGAGTTAAATTTGACAGTCAAGTATGGTTTGTTATAAATATGTTTATAATATTAAAAAGTTTGTTTGATATAGGTAGCTGTAGTACAAGTATATTTAGCAAGATTCAATACTTTGAAGTGACGAAGTGTCTTATTGTTATCAGTACAGGAATTTTTATTCAGAACCCGGTCATTCTGCTTTATAAAATACTCATAACCCGTCGTTTCGGGGAAGAAATTTTTCACGACCCGGTCACTTTTTATCCGACCTGATCATCCCCATAAATAATGAACCGTCCTTAAATACAGTAATGCTGCATTAAAAAACAATGGTATTCGTCTGAGTTTCTCAACTATTAGGTCCATGTGATTGCATAATTCCGTCAAGCGAATGATCACCACTTCAAATTTTGTGGCTATTGCTCGGGAGGTCATCCCGGCCATGAAGGATGCAGGGACATACACTGTAAAAGCTATAGGCGTAGAAATAGATTAAAATTCCCTCACGTTAACTGAACATTCACCGTATATTTGTTACCATTACAGTTTCTGTTGTTGTTCCTTTTTAATAAATATTGCTGAAGTTTTGTTTTGAACCTTCGGTTTTTTCTCAAAAAAGATAGAAGCACCCTGTCCCGAATAAGCGCCCTGTCTCGAATAAGCGCCCTCCCTTGAAGTACCAAAAGTAAATATGGGCCCAAGGCGCTCGATCGAATCATTACGGTAGGCAGATGATTTCACAAGCCACCACTGACTACAGGACATGTATTGATCATACTTACACAAATGCACCAAATGAATCTATAACTTCATGGCTTAGAAACTTATTTTTCAGACCACAAACCTATTGGCATTGTTTTAACAGCTGAAGTGCTTGCAAAAACAAGCAAAACTAGTCACCAGAGTTATCTTTCTTCAACTTCATGCCGAAACTGATTTCATACGTTCTCATTATGTCTCATTCATCAAAGTGCAATAAAGAGTTGACATTACACTATTTCTACCACTTATCCCAAAAACACAAACATGTGTGAGAGAAGGATACTTTTCTGATCACAAGTGAATTTTAACCACTCTGGGTGAATTTTAAAATACATCATTGTAAACGCGTCATACGTGTTGATGCCCTTTCTCTCGTAGTATTGTACAGAAAGAATATCAATGAAAAATTTCTTAGTCTCTACTCTGTAAGGCAATATTATTGTACTATTATCATATATCATCTATATTTTTTATTGAGGAGATAATTATTCGTCAAATTGTCAAAACTGGGATTGGATCCTCTTAATTTGTGCAAATGTACAGTGGACCCTCAGAAACAACATTATGAAATTTGGATATTACCGGTAAGAAACAAGTGATGCCACAGATTTTGTATGTTTTTTTAAATTACTTTTCATGACTGATTACACATCAATAATTAATGATCACATCTTTACTAATGTGCAACAATGTTACATCGTGCATCTCATACACTGTAAGAAACAGGTCTTCTGACCACAAGTTAGTTTGTACATTAATCAAGACCAAAGCTACCACTTGAAATAATTTTATTTTATTTTTAAGACAACTCCTGTACCATAGCTGTTGTAAGTTAGCACCACCTCAAGTAATTGTCAAAGTTCAATTTATTAATTTTAGTTTTGACATATAAGAACAACTTAATATTGAAGGCTGAACCCAAACTCCATTCACTCTATTTGCAAATCTTATGAAAATTTTTAAACAAGGTAAGGAACCGGTCATTATTTATGTAGGGGGTAGAGGGGGAGAGAAAAATATTTTGATAGATGATGCCAGGCCCTCCCTCCTCAGGTCTAAAAATGGCAAGTAGCCCCCCCTCTCATTTCAATATTTCATTGATGGCACTCCCCCCCCCCCCCCCCCCCCCATTTTTCTACTTATGATTTTTTTCCCGTATATTTTCGTGTTTGCATCATAGATATGACTAGCCAATGCCAAAAATTACACCTGGCGAATGTCTGGTATGAGCAAAGACGAAATTACCTTGTAAATCATTGAAATGTCATTGCTTACCCTATCAGATAGCCCAATAAGTCACAAAATCAGCGAATAAAGAGATTATGGTTTTATAAAGTAGTGTTTTGTTGCAGTACATGCAGTATAGGAAAAACATTCCTTTCCAGCATTGGAAAAGTTATATATCTTCTAAAGTTGCCATCACAAAATTTACAATCAAGGTGCCACTTTTCAGATGTTGGTCACCAAATATTAAACCCTGGAAGATAAATATTTTTTCCAATATATTTTCCAAGGTGGAAAGCAATCTTTTTTGTTTTATGTTATTCATGCTTTATTACCTCATGGGCTATTGAGCCAACAAATATTTTGTTGATTTTGATATTGAATGCAGCCAAAAGCAAACACTGAAACAGGCTGATCTGGATTTGTATTTTATTAAACTGTGAAATATTAACGCAATGAAGTTTATGACAATATTCTTCTAACTGGGTTGTCCATCTTCACCACCTGGATCTTTGAAATTAATTTGTTTCGTAAAAGTAATCCCATTTGCAAAAGCACAGACAAGACCCCTTGCAAAACCTAAAAAATGATGAACCCCTATTAATTGTTTAAAAACAATTGAAGGGCTGGGGGCATAAACTGCCTATGTAGAGTTTTAGGTGTTTTTTTTTTTTGCATACGTTATTTCTCGAAAACGAAAAAGAAATCGGTGAAAAAAATACGGGACAATGTTTTTGAATCAAAATGCAGTTCACATGCAAAAATTTGGACAAATCCAAGCGAACTAAAAAACGGCCAAAAATTCCACATAGGCCCTGTTCGCACTAAGACGAAAATTTGAGTTTGGCGTTTTCAAAAAAAGTCAAAATTTTGTAATCACCAATTTTTTGTTTTCTTAATCCTGTTCGCACATGAAGATGCGAAATTTTTTTAGTGACAGATGGCTCTAATGCAAGGCAACCGCAAAACCCACACTGAAGGAGTCCGTCATCAATTTGATGACCCAATGACGGATGGATGTTAATGAACAAAGGATTTTCTCGCCTGACAAAGTTTTTGCAGCCTCCAAAGCTAGTCGACGGAATCTTTGAAGTTTCGTTGCGCTTGCAAAAATTTTGGTGGGTGCAAAAAATTGTTCGCACTAGAAATGGCTTCGCGTTGACAGATTTTTTGGTAAATGAAACAAAATTTCGCGTAGTGCGAACAGGCCCATAGGCAGTTTATGCCCCCAGCCCTTCATGAAGTTAAGCTCATTTGTATGCGTACCGTATTAATATTCATACGTGAATTAGGTGAACATTTGTGAAGAGTAAAACTAAAACTGGACGTGAAATGATTGACGGGTAGAAAGGATTGTTTGATAGTGTGACGTAGACTATAAATTTGGCGGTTAAAACATCGATTAAGCTCATCGGATAAGAAACTTACGTGAGTGCTGGAGCTGTGGATCGCTACTTATTAACTGCATTATCGGTTTGCCTTCCCGCCTGGTGATCGAAAGACGTCATGAAAAGTCCGGAGATCCGCAAGTTTTTAACGCTTCTGAAAGAATCCAGTTAGCGTTTTCTCTGTGCTTACCAAATCACGATGAGATATAAGCTTAAGTTGACTGTCGGGTTTTGGACTACAGAGTAGAAGCCAGGCGGAAAAAGTCTGAAAACAACTCTCGTCTCAAAAGCGGTGCGTCGTTGCTAGTCTTGGTCCATTTTGGTTGCCGTGCTGAAAGCTTGGAAAGCGAGAGTGGTTTTTGGACTTTAGGCGAAAAGTGTATGTTTGAAGAGTCTTGTTTTTCGCGCTTGGAGCAGACAATGATCCCAGAATTCATTGCGGTCAAACAGGGCGATGTCTGAAGTCAAAAAACTCTCGCGGGGGGCGGTGGTTTGGGGCAGATTATTACTTGTTTTCAGTAAAAACTCTACCTTATAAAATGACTTTGAAAACTGTCTGACTTTGAAACCGAGGTTTCCATTGTTCATTAATTTTGAAGAGCGCATTTTTTGAAACCACTCATGACATGAAATCCCAGCTTGCTTTTACTGTTAGCCGTCAAATAGTTGGTCGAAACCAATCCTAAGACTTCGGAAACGCTACTGAGAATTCATTCGGCACCAAGTGAAGTCTGCCCGTTTTCGATGAGTATCTTGAACACAATCCATGGAAAAGTTGCATTGGCGCGCACGGCAAACATTCAAAGCAATATTAAGTGGTACTGTACGGATCCGCAAATGATCCCAGGACCGCAAATGATCCCCAAAATGGACCGCAAATGATCCCGGACCGCAAATGATCCCCACACTGGACCGCAAATGATCCCGAGCAAAAAATAAGGAATGGCATGGATTGATATAAAAACGACACACAAAAAACACGTTTTTCATTTTATGATAATTATTCCATAGTTCCTTTTTTGTTTGTTTTTTTTCTTTTTCGTTTTTAGTGGAAAATCTGTGATCTTGCGTGACGTTCTGTCTGGACGCCGGCTGCATAATACAGTAATTGATTTTGCAAAGACACTTGTTGTGATCGTGGACTGCGAGTTTCGCTTCATGTCTTCTGTTTATTGTGTTGTACATCCCAGGACGTTCGAGAACATGGTTAATCAGATTTCATTTCTGTCGGGTTTATGATCAACGCTTAGGTGCACGTGCCCGATTTCAGTGAAAATCAAGCATGTATAAATTAGCCTGGAAACAGGCTCCGCAGTGGGATTTTAAAGGAGCGAACGAAAAAAATCGGCGAGTGAAGCGAGCCGCCAGTCCCCCGCTCGGCTCGCTTCGCTGGCCGATTTTTTTGGGCCACGTTCCTTCTTTTCGCTCCTTAACCCCACTGCGGAGCCTGGTCCCTGGCTAACTCAATCGTATAATCACAAATACAACGGAGAATTAAAATACACACATACCCGTAAGGAAATAACTGAAAAATTCCGCAGTTGATTTCGTTATCTTTTGAAATAAAAGTTTTTGTTCACTGAGCACTCTCATTTAAAATTGTACCCAGAATACTAGAAGTGTTTCTTTCTCATATTCATGGGATCAGCCGACTGGCCTGTGGCAGGCGAGAAACGCGGTGATGTGGTTGAAATCGGAGCAGGGGTCAAAGATCATCCGAAACTTGTCACCGTCGTGACCGTCGTGTGAGCTGTGACTCCCACGCGTTCGGAAAATATGGTATCATTTGTGAACGTTCTTGGAGTTACTTAAGATAAGAACAAACACAAAGATCTCTAAAGACGGAAGGAAAAACGAGATAGGTTTGGATTCTGGTGTGATAACACAGATTGACTGCTTTACATCAGTTGCACAAATTGTGTGACCACGTTTACCTTTTTAAAATTAATCAGATGATGATAGTTGTGAGCCACGATTTAAGGCTTTGATTAAAATAATCGCAATTCATACCAATTCCCTATCCATACCATTTCACCATCCATGCCATTCCTTATGTTTTGTTCGGGATCATTTGCGGTCCAACATGGTGCAATACGGGGATCATTTGCGGTCCGGGATCATTTGCGGTCCAATTTGGGGATCATTTGCGGTCCGGGATCATTTGCGGTCCTGGGATCATTTGCGGGCCCTTACAGTACTCCTCGCGATTCGTCTGTGTGAATCAGATGTACGTAAACAACGGATGATAACGTGAACGATCACCGCAGTTATGAACACAACTTAAGCAGTAGTGAAACCAAAAAAAAAAAAACAAAACAAAACGAAAAAAACCGCTTGTACGGGATTCGAACCCACATCCTCTGCGAAACCGGTGAATTGCTGTAACATCCGCGCTTGTTGGTTCATAACATATCCGTGACTGATGAACAAGTGAGAATGAATATTTGGTAAACGCGCTGCCGAATTTTAACACATAAATCACTTTTGCGTTGCTCGCCTCGGTTTTTTGCTTCTATGGAGGCTAATAAACTACTGCAAAAAGTATTACCACGCGAGATAAACATTTGTGCGCAACTACAGTCATTGTGATGAGACAATCCATCACGCGTGATAAAGGGATTGAATTTCATGCAAAGTTTTTTACGTTTTGGAGCCAAGTTAATTTCAGAAAAGAGTTAAGTATTTCTGTCAAATTCTTTCGCTGTCGTCATTTACGTTAATTTTTATAAGATTTTCATTCCATTGTTTTCCACTTGACGATGAAAAAGAATCCTTCAAAAACGTTTCAACTGCCGAAACCACGCGCAAGTATTTATTTACTACGCAACTCAACGTTCTGAGTCAACGAAACACGACGGAAAACAGCATGCTCTTAGGACTCTTAATTTTTGCCCTAGAACATCTGATTAACTCAAATTTTTGGTGTAGGTCACCAATAGGAGTTTTCTTGCCAAAAAGTTTCTTCAAGTCAAAATAGCCCTCTTCAATAGTTTGTGATTTTTTCAGCCATCGGAAAGCTTTTTGCGCACTGATTTAGAATCAACCGAGGTTTTTGTACGCTGGATTTAAGACAAACAACCGACTTTAGCGCTGTGTGATATCGGCCAAAGCCTTTCCGAAAGAACTTAGGGTCAACCAAGGCAACTAGGCGCTGTTTTCGACTCGGACGAACCCTTCAGTTAAGCTGATTCGGATTCAAACAACCGCGCTTTCTCTAACTTTAACGCTAGCGTTAACATTAACACTAACCCTAACCATGTCCCTAACCCTATCCCTAGCCCTAGCCGAAGCTCTAACCCTAATGTTAAGTCCCACCTAAATCCAACAATAACTTGAATCTCTTCGGAGTGAGTGCTGTTTTCAGGTTGGACAAAATCTTTGCGCGCTGACTTGAGGTTAACCAAGGCTACTGTGTGCTGGTCAACCACGAATATTGTGCACTGTTTTCGTACCAAGCGAGCTTGTCGAGTGTTATGATTAAGCAAAAACGACACATTGCGCGTTACGTCGAATTGAACAGAAACGTTCTGTGTTCTCTTAAATCGGTTACGAGCATTTGGCGCTTAGTCTTTCACTCAAAGAATACCCTTGGACATTGTTAATCAGCATACTCACTATATGAAGGGCTGGGGGCATAAACTGCCTATGTAGAGTTTTAGGTGTTTTATTTCTCGAAAACGAAAAAGAAATCGGTGAAAAAAATTACGGGACAATGTTTTTTAATCAAAATGCAGTTCACATGCAAAAATTTGGACAAATCCAAGCGAACTAAAAAAATAGCCGAAAATTCCACATAGGCAGTTTATGCCCCCAGCCCTTCAATTAGACCCCCTCTAGCCAATCTAAAACAGCCTTGAATGCCCCCCCCCGCCTTCTCCCCCCCCCTCCTTTACATAAACACCCCGGTCCCTAAGTACTATAAAAACACCTAGACCTCATACTTTTATTTATTATTTCTTTTGTGACCTAATGACATGTTTCTACCACCTTTTATTTCAGAGTTTAGTGAAGTGTAGAAGGTGAGGGAATAATTTGAGCCAACTATCCTGATTATGTAAACCAATTTTACACTATTTTTTAATATTTGCTTCTTTCATTTCAGTGTTAAACAAACTTCACAGATTCCTGCCAGCCTTCAATAGCTTCAGTTACCCAAGAAAAAGAAGATGCAGAATATTTGCTTATTTTATGACTCAGACCTGGAGAATGAACTGTTGCAATCTGATGATTCTATTCATAAGTCACATCTGCTGAAATGTGAGGAACAACACTGTAACAAACAAAGTGAAGTCAGTCTCTGACATGAGAGTGAAGAAAGACAAGCATACAAATGAGATTTATGTGACTACAGCAATAACAGGAACTGCAATCTCATTATCTGACCCATGAACAGAAATCTTGCCAATTACAGCAGAAAAACCGTATAAAACACAGACAGAACAGGTGAAATTGTAGGTGTCAATAGGGTGAAATATTACATATCATGCTGAAACTGCGGCTCAGCAGTTCACATAAAACCTTGTATTAAAATTCTTATTGAAAGTAATTAGTACTTGTGGCGCGAACTCGCAACATTACTTTTTTAATGCCTTATCATGAAGATTTACATATTCGTGTCAGTTGTATTTCCAGTTGCCCACTCCTTATCACAGTTCTTCAATATCTCTTCCTGAATAAAATGGTTTTTCTTGTTTAAACTTGACTTTGGTTTGGATTTTTCACTCGATCAGTTGCAACACGTGTACGTAGTTGGGAACCCCTGTGGTGGAGTTTGTTTGGACACTGAAACACGTGACCAGCCTATTCCAACATTTTCCTCGCACTTTGTGGTTGGCACATGAAAATCCCTGCAAACGACGTTCGCATTTCTCTTCATGAACACTCAGAAGTCTGAATATGTGAATGATCATCGCAGTTATGAACACTACTGTGGTGAAAATAAAGTCTGAAAAAAATCCAGGCTTGTATGGGATAACCACCCATGACCGGCGCAGTGCTCTACCAACTGAGCTAACAAGCCAACTGGCAGCTGGTCAGGCTGTTGGTTCGTAATATACCTGTTAGTGATGAATATGAATTTATAATAACGTTTCGGTATAAAGCGTGCTCCGATTGGTTAAAACGCTGAGCGAGCCTTATGAGAGTACAGATGCACGGGCAGCTACGGTGTCACGCCATGGACCCAAATGAAGATCTAAATTTGTCCCTCGGTTTTTATTTTGACTCAGACGCCTTGTACGACCTAGAAAATGTGTATGAAAACGAGCGGTTAGTCTCAATGGATTTGGAAGATGTTTCTGCGAGTAATACCACAAATAACAGCATTAAAATTTAAGGATTAATGCCAAGCGTGTTTTCAGAAGTTGCTGAAATTGTCCCAGTCACGAAGCGACGAGGGCAATTTCAGCAACTTCTGAAAAGACAAGTGGTTTACGAGGACTCATTCCAATTACGTGTTAATAATATAAGGGCAAAAAGTTTCTTAACATTGCTGAGGCACGTCGAAAAACAGTCAGCCAAGCGGGGTAAAAACACTCGTTTCGCTAGCAAAGCAAACGAAAAAACAGTTCAACTATACGAGTGTCAGTCCTGAGATAAAGTAACAACAATTCAACGAAATGTTCAAAGCTGAAATTTATTTCAAAAAATGGACAACCACTTTGAGTTTAAAACAAGA
>JAEMWC010000443.1:590000-615000 GCA_016490735.1 Pachyseris speciosa
TCAATGGTAGTATAAATGCAAATCACAACTGTAAACTATCTCACAACTGATAATGATCGTTGAACGATGGAAACATGTCTTGTTTTAAACTCAAATTGGTTGTCCATTTTTTAAAATATTAACTTGTCTGCTTTTATCAAGACCTTTTGAAAAATATTTAAGCTTTAACTCTTTCTTGTCCGGCTCTGCAATTTACCGGTCGCTGAAGACCGGTGCTTTGAAAACCTGTAACTTTTCCAAATCCCGGACTGTGTCTGAAATGAGCCATCATTATTGACAAATCCTGAGTTTCTTAGACTTTATCACTCCGTAAACGTATTGAAAGTACCGATTTTCCTTGAATATGACTGTTTATTCTGTTGCAAAACCAAAAAACGCTTTAGGACAACACCAAAAATAAGCAACTTTGTTTTGAAGTTTTGAAGACAAAAAATCCCTCTTCAAGCTAAAAGTCTATATTGGCAATAAACTTCGACTCAACTTCTTGCAATCTGTTCCAATTTGCCCGCTCAATTCCTTAGCCCGACCTAGGTAGCGCTATTTGATTTCAGTTGTTCTCACTGGTCTGACATGTTCGCATTTGTGACCCAATGGAATTCTGGGATATACTTGGATAACTGCCGCGTGTTAGTCCGCCAATTTCCATTTCAGATATTTTTCATAAGTGTCGAGCCACCCGGTCCTGCTGGCAAACTATTGCACCGATTGCATTATTTACAAGTCAAAACTCGCCAAAACTGCCATGCCAGGTTCCGGAATCTACTCACAGAATGACTAGGGACACAACTTCACTTTGTGAATCACCATGACTCGATCGAAACCTTTCGGCGGCTAACTTGGTGTGAAATTGCTTCCCACCTCTGTCTTCTTTCGGAGGATTGCCTTTACCCACCAACCCAGCTTTATGATGCCAGGCAGAGGGCTTCCGAGGTAGAAAAATGGCTCGAAAAACAAACTTATAAATTAAATACGCACGGAGTTGTAGCTGAGTGATCGTTTAAAAATAAACGACAGCTAGCGTGACAGGCGTGACATCAAAGATAGAGCCTTCGATGTTGTGGACCAGAGAGATCTCCGTGGTAACCCCTTATAACTAGATCGATTTGACCTCAAACCCTTGAAAATTAAAGGAAAACACGTACAAAATGGCGGACAAGAACGAGTTAAGGGCCTTAGACACTCTTCTACGCATGTGCGGCTGTTTGCTTTTTGATCCGGCGGACCAGATTTCATTATTGCCTTCGATGCGGAATATCTTTTTTAATCGACCCCATCAAACCTATCAAAGTTGTGATAACGGCTCTGAACAACAGCGTGGCAATTTAAGGATGATTGTAGCAGCGTATTGTGTATGTAGAGGTAAATATTGTCGATTAATTTGATGTCTTTGAGACTGAGGAGGAATTCGAAGCCGGTCAGGTCGAAAGGTGCTTACGCCTCGCAACTGAAGAAAACAACGAAGGATGCACATGGGAAGCTTTGTATAGCTAACTAGTGGTTCCAATTTGGAAGTGAATTGCTTTACCATACAGACACCTTTGCCTATATACAGTCAAAGCTGTGCTCTGGCGGCGCCGTGAGGTGACAAGCTGCGACAAGAAGCAAACGTTTGGGTGAACTCTGGCGACCGCTAAAAATTATTTGTCGCTCGGCCGGGCACTCCATGAAGTCCAGTGTGCAACAAAACAGGCCAAAAATTCTTCTAACACACTGGTGTTGGTTAATTGTGTTAGCGAAGCGTGGCAGAAAAAAATCCTTTCTACAGACATTCGCATCTTTGACGAGATTCATTGCTGTTCGATAAAACCGTGATGTAGCACAGTCTTCTCTATCACATGTACAAGCCCCAAAAACCTGATCCTTTTTTCAAAGCATCTCAATATTTTTACTTCTCATTGTGTATTTCTTGTTTATTTTTAATTTTTAACAGTAACTTAGAATAATAGTGTGAATAAATATTGAACTAAATTGAATTGAATTTGTTGACAAGCTGGCATCTCTTCGCATTGATCTTTCCGTAAATTTCGTTATGCAAATTCAGTTTGACGTTTGTTTACAATTTGAATTATTTACTTCGCGTTAGCTTCGCTAAAACAAGGCCATAATATAACCACCCAATATCATAATAGCTTGATCACAATTATTGAAAGTATAAAATTGCGCAGAACCTCTTTAGGTAACTTTCTTGGTTTATTCGCCGCCTTGCTGGGCAAGTTATAATTCCCTTCGGTCGCCTTGCTCGAGTATTTACTTGCATTCAGTTTGTTTGCCTCGGCGGGCAATTTAATAGATTCATTCGCCTCGCCAAGCAGAGAGGTCTACATGGGAACTGCTAACAAACAGCGAAACGGCAAAACGGATAATTTCAAAATCGAGATTCAGGACGGTATTTAGAAGCTTCCCTGTGGGGCAGCAAAAATGTTAATGCAAGCTGGAAAAAAGATTAGTGTGTGTGCATCTATTCACTGAGACGGCCTTAGCACAACACCTTTTATCCCTGGAGGTGAGATGAAGAGCTGGGTAAGTTTTAACGGCATTTTCACAACCCCAATACTTAATCAGGGGCACCCAACGACAAGTTTCGGTCGATATCTGTTCGGTGGAGGGTAATTCGCCTTGGGTTTTCGGCGTCAATTAAAGGGTGCACTCGGATTTTCGTAACTAAAACGTGACCTAAATGATTCGCAATTGGGAAATCATAACCCCTGAGGTTTTCGGAAAGGTCGTAATTGCTGTTTTTGGCAGTCAAAAACGTCAGCTAGCATTTTCGGAAAGAAAAGAGCCTAGAAAGGTCGTAGAAAGTTCATTTCAGCTTGCATTTTCTCAAAGAAAGATTTTCTTCCCTAACATTTTCGGGCAAGTAAACTTTCAGCTAGGGAATCCGAACAGATGAACTTTTTCTAGCTTATGAAAACATCACTTCAAACAAACTTCAAATACCACAAGGTACTTAAAGATGCCTTTCTACATCTTTTGGTTGATTTGGCTCGTTGGGTGCCCCTGACTTAATTTCCTTCAAAACAACTGCAATGCTACTGCGATTCGTGGGTTCGTGAAGGTGGCGCTCCTGAGTCGATTTCTATTGGTTAAAAAAATCTGTTGTCAACCAAGTTGGTTCATGCGCATTATAGTGACACAGGCCCTTTAATTCATTATTATTACTCGGGATACTGTAAGTATCACGAGTTATGAAATGTGCTCCTAAATTTGCTCCTGTGCAGCAAAATGCACAATACAATTATGTTCCGGTGTTTTGATTGGCCAATGCACAATAGCAGGCACGTGGCGGTGTGTTCATTGGTTAAAGCAAACCACATAGTCCAAAGGTCGAAGGGCTAACATCACGCGACGGTTAGTTGTTTTCGTAATGTGATACCTTCCATTTAATACGTGACCACAAGTGAACACTCAAGGTTAAATAATCCACTTCGACCGCCGGAACAAATTGTCCCGCACATATCTTTGCAAAGTTGTGAAGTTAGATTTTAATACAGTACAGACTGTCCCGTGAAAGGCTTGCCGAGTTTAAGAAAAGGTTGGAAGCCTCGCACGTGCTGTGAGTATCGACGTTGTGACAGTTCTATATTTAGAAAGTCGCCAAGTTGTTTTGATTTAATTTGATCCGGATGTTGTCGCAACTCTGTCGCTGTTGTGAAGACTTAAATCCAGTAGAGTTTGTCCGCGTGAAAAGGCATCCCGAATTTAAGACAAGGTTGGAAGCCTCGCACGTGCTGTGAGTATCGACTCGAATTAGAACGTTGTGACAGTTCTATATTTAGAAAATCGCAAAGTTGTTTGGATCGCTGTGACAGTTCTATATTTAGAGATTTTTGGTTTTCACGTGACGTCAGGAAAAAACTAAAATTAAACATTTAGATTTTTTACCTTCATCAGGTAAATGACGTTTTAAAAATATATATCTGCTGGCCTGGTTTCAGTCAAGTCACACGCTTTGTTTTGAAAATAGAGCAGTTTGAATTTCGAGGTTATTTACAATGCGTGACATCTGGATTGTTTATGAGAAACATGCACATACAAGGTGTTTGTATGTGTTTTGTGTGTTGTGTGTTCCTTGTGTTTTCGAGTTTTGAATAACCAATATGCTAAGAGAAGTGTCTATACGAATGTTTTCAAGCTTAGCAGGGAGAAAAAATGTTTTGAGAGAGCCAAAGTAAAGTCCAGATGTTGTCACTTAATTTAGAAGTAAACAACGACAGCTGACAACGAATATGGATGGCAACTCTCAAAACAGTTTAACGAGCTTTGCTCGTACGTGATCAAAACGGCGTTATGCGAACCCAAAAGCAAACCACTAGCCGGATAGTTTTCGAGAATCAGAAAGCGTACGTCCGGCTTCTGCAGCACAAAAGTATCCCGAGTTAACGCTCATAGAGCGTCTTGTATTATTATAATACACCTGTCGTTGTAGAGGTTTCCATCACTTGAAAAAACACATACGCTTAAAAACATGCATCGATAAACATAGCAAACGGATTGTCCAAAGAAAGAACTTCGTCCTCCAAGTTTGAGTTACTCGTTCCTCTCATTAAAGGTAAACTGCTCTGTGACCCTTTTTGGTGAGCTTCAAGATGCCGTGGAATCATCATTTTGTTTTTCAACCGCTCAATCCCACTACGCCGGGCGACATGCAATCCGATCCAAGTTTTAAACTTTTCACGAGTAAAATCTTTTGCACTTTCTTTTTTCTCTTGAAAATTCACTTTCCTGAGAGTCGTATTCTGATGTCGTATTAAAACAGTTTCAAATGGATTATCTCGGCCACATGAGCACACACTAGAAATCTAATCGGCCATGCTTTTAATAATCATTCATGAGCCGCGTAGACATGAAAGTACTTTGTGCACACTACATCCCTCCATTTTCCAGGAATACTTATTACAAAAATATTGAATACTAAGGAGATTCTAAGCAAACTAACGAAAGGTGGAAATGCCCTAGTCAACTAGGAAGACACGAAAAATATTAATTCTGTTAGATCAAAGGTCCAAGTCCAATAATACTGCTACCAAAGTACAGCAAGCCAACGTCCTTGTCAAAAGTCCTGACAATTTCAATAAAAATAAGTGATATCAAAGTCCTTAAATTTCTCTGGCAATTTCTTAGCACGAATTGGTATTGTCAGGACAGAACTCCTGGCTTTTCCACAATCCGCCTCAGGCTCTGTGGGGAGTGGTCTTGACAGGACAGGGCTCCTGGCTCGCCTGGATTCTGTCTCCGGTTCTGCAGCGGCAGCTTCAACTGGCAAAGAAGTGACTTCACCAGGTACAGGTGTTGGTCCCATGTACTTCTTAACATGAGTGGTGTTCCTCTTAAACTGAACACCATGCGGTGATTCAATGACAACACTGTTCCTATTTTTGCTAACAACATCATACGGCTGCGGTGAAAATGGTGTTGATCACTGATTTTGCCGTTCTTGTTTCAGCAGGACCTTGTCATCTGGAATCAGATTTGAGTATACAGCATGCCTCTCATTGTCTGCATACAGCTTAGCTTTTGCTTTCATTTCTCCATCCCTGTCATGTACTTCACTTTCTGCATTCTCCTCTCTGAACTCGGGCAGCTTGGTGCGAATTTTCCTCCCAAATAGAAGTTCAGCTGGGCTCACGCCATTGGAAGTATGAGGGGTCGACCTATATGCCATCAGATACTTGCGAACTTCTTTCTTCCACTGTTTGCCTTCAGCTTGAGCTATTCTCATTCTTTTTAGAAGAGATCTGTTTTGCCTCTTAACCTCACCATTCGCTCGAGGCCATAATGGTGTGCTCTATGTCACAATCTTCTAAGTACTTCTCGAATTCACTTGAAATGAAGTGGGATCCGTTGTCACTGGTTACAGATAGTGGTAAGCCATGAGTGGTGAAGATCCTCTCTAAACTCTCCATGATCTTCTCAGATGTTGTAGAGCGCATGATTTCAATTTTGTCATATCTACTGAATTAATCAACCACGACCAACACTGAGTCACCTGAAGGTAGGGGTCCTAACAAATCGAGGGCCAGGTCTAGGCATGGGCCACTTGGCAAAGGGGTTGACTTGATTGGATCTGGGTGGGCTGGACTGCTAACAAGTTGACAACCATAGCACGTCTTACAAAAGCGTTTTACTTCTTTGCCAATCCCAGGCCACCATACCTTTGACCGCAACCTTTGTTTCATACTAACAATTCCAGGACGTCCTTCATAAGCGAGCATCAGGACTCTTGACCTCAGCTTACTGGGTATGATAATTTTGGTACCTCGGAGGATCAACTTGCCAATAACACATAATTCACCGCTTACAGGAATGTACTGCTTGCACTGGTCAGCTTTCCAGGTGCCATTCTTAATGCAGTGACGCAATTCAATCAACTCTTCATCTTCAGCTGAGGATTCTTCAATTTCCTGCCTCATCATTGCTGGGGAGTGGCATGAACAGCTACAAATCTGACAAATTCATCTGCGACTTTATGTGCTAAGGATTGTTCTGGCTGCTCTTTTGGTTTCAGTAAACGGGATAAAGAATCAGCTATATTCTGTTCTCCAGGCAAATACTTGACTTTAAACTTGTAAGGCTCCAATCGCAGAATCCACCTTTCGATTCGCGCACACGGCTTTGATCTGCTGGAGTAGATCGTTTCGAGAGGCTTATGGTCACTGTACGGTTCAAATTCAATGCAATACAGGTACACGTGGAAACGTTCACATGCCCAGACGATTGCTAACGCTTCTTTTTCTGTTGAGAGTAACGCCTTTCCACCTCACTTAGACTCATGCTTGCGTAGCTGATTACTCTTTTGGTCTCCTGCTGTTCTTGAATGAGGACCGCACCTAGACCCACAGGACTAGCATCTGTTATGATCACGGTCTTGGCATCTTTGTCAAAATAACCAAGGGTTTCTGTGCCTGATAATCTTCCCTGTAGGTCGTTTTCTTTTGCTCTTCTCCAAACTTGAACTGGGTGCCTTTCTTGGCCAATCTGCGCAATGGTTCAGCTATAGTGGCAAAATATGGAATGAACCGGTCATTGTAGTTTGCCAGTCCCAGCAAACTTCTAACTTTTGAGGTATTCTGTGGTTCCCTTGCATCAGGTATTGCTCACACCTTATTATCGGTTGGCCCAATGCCTTTGTCGGACAACATAAGTCCCATGAACACCATCTGGGTCATGTGGAGCCTGCATTTATCTGCATTAAGTGTGAGATTCGTCTCTTTCAATCTCTCCAGAACTCTTTCCAACCTTTTGTCATGCTCTTCAGTGTTGCTACCATGCACAATGATGTCATCTGAGATTTTCGCAATTCTTTTACACCCTTGCAGCGTTTGTTGAATTACGTGCTGATATACTTCGGGGATGAGCTGATACCAAACATGAGGCGCTCGTAGTGATACAATCCACAGTGTGTGGTAAAGGTCGTGATGCTGCGAGACTCTGGATGCAATTCCAGTTGGTGATAACCCCACCTCAGATCAAGTTTGCTGAACACTATGCCTTGATTAAGATTATGGAGTACTTCATGCGCTGTTGGTATGGGGTAGCGTTCTCTGATGAAGACTTTATTTGCTCTTCGCATATCCACGCAGAGACGAATTTCATCATACGGCTTTCGGACCACCACAATCAGACTAACCCAAGGTGTCGGTCCTTCTGTCGGTTCAATGATATCTGTAGCTACAAGTGCTTCAATCTTCTTCTTTACCTTGTCACGGAGACTGAAAAGAGCGCGCCTCACTGGCTGTGCCACAGGGGGTACCTCTGGATCCACATGCAACTTTACTTGAAAGTCTCTCAACTTCCTGACACCTTCAAAAACAGGTTTATAGTCAGACATGATCACTTCTTTGGTCTTGACTGAATAAACTGAAAAACCTAGTTGCAACACACCTAATTGCATAGCAGTCTCTCTACCCAGCAGTGCACCCCCTTCACCATCAATAACAACAAATTCACCTTTGACTTCCTTCCTGGATACTTTTGTCAGTGCTGAAATTTTTCAAAAGGACTTTCAACGGCTCTTTGTTACCATACGCATTAAGCTTTTTGTCAGTCATCTTGGATACACGGTCGATCCTTTGTTGCTTTAGCCGAGACCATAAGTGTTTGTCAATAACGTTACAGCTGGCTTCGCAATCGATCACCAATTCGACTTTAATTCCACCCACGGTAACTTCTACTGCATCCGGCTGTAACGCTGATTTCACGATAAATGCATACTCGTTGTCTTCGTCTTCATCATGCACATATCTCACTTTCCTCTTCTCGGTAGATTTCCCATCCTGTTTGGCTTTCAGTGCTTTCGTTTTGCACTGCGAGGTAAAAAGGTCAGCTCCTCCACACTTCTTACAGGTTTTTCCTTTGGCTGGGCATTCAGGGTCTGTCCAAAATGTCCTGTATTCCCGCACCTGTAACATGCTTTATTTACGGACCCACCGGATGACTTCTTCCCTGTTTGGTTTTCTTGTTTTCCCGCTAGTTACGAATCGAATTCACGCTAACATTTCCGCTTTTCTTTCTCTCCAGTTGAGATTGAACGGCTTCGTGTGGTGCGGCAGTCTTAAGCAGGAGATCTAGAGTCAAGTTGTCACCTTTCTCCAACAATTTTCGCCGTAAGTCGTGTGACTTGCATCGGTGAACAACTTGATCACGAATTTGGTTGTCTGTTTGGGCACCATAGTCACAGTCTCGCACTACCTGACGTAATCTGGTCACAAAATTAGCCACAGTTTCTCCATCTCGCTGTTCCATGGTTCGGAATACATGATTACCTTGGGAATGAAATAATCATTTAACGCTTTGACGGCTTTCCCGTACTCGGCTGCTGTTCCCGTGTCGGCTAAGGTATCGAATATTTCCTGAACTTCCTCTCAGGCTGAATGAAGGAGTAACGCTCTTCTCTGGACCTTATTGTCGACTTTGCTCGCATCAATTATAAGACCCTTGCTATCAGCGTACAACGAAAACCCTTCATCCATCGCTGCCAGCGCCTACCCACACTCGAAGGATCGCCATTTGGGTCGAATGGTTTCACACTTGTGAGATCATCAACCTTGACTGAAGCCATATTTCGGCTGTCCGGAACTGAAACCTCATCCTCTTCGCCAGATGTCGTATTCTGATGTCGTATTAAAACAGTTTCAAAAGGATCATCTCGGCCACATGAGCACACACTACAAATCTAATCGGCCATGCTTGTAATAATCATTCATGAGCCTTTGCGCGCGTATACATGAAAAGGACTGTGTACACTACACTGAGTATTTCTTAAAACTAGCTCTTGATCATTACATCTTTTTTAGCGAATGCATGAGCCAAAATTCCGCCGAATTTCACTGAACAATTTGCTGTTTGATCGCGATTTTTGACTAAAACACAACTTTCACTTTGATGGTTTGACATTTAGACAGCTTTGGTCGTGTTCAACCAATGAAATGTATTGAGCCATTCTAACAAGGATTGTGATTGGTCTGTTTTAGCGTGCCTTATGAGAGTACAGATGCATGGCTGACGCCAGTATTAATTTACAGGAATCATTGCTGCTGAATTGATGGCAATGGCGCAAAAAGTCTAAATACCCGATGGACCTGTAAATTAGTTGCTGTAGGATATTCTTCTTTCTGGATCTAAATTCACGACCTTTATTCAATGAACAGCTGAACTGTTCTTTTAACTAGACATTCAAATCTACCTCGTTTTCTCCGAACAAGTTTTACTGCGGCCGCCTTGATGGGTCAAACTTTGTTCTTAAGCCATTATTTATGCGGTGAAGCGGTCGCGTCGTGGGATCGTCCGTTCGTACAAACATCCCGATTTGAAATTAATGTTGGAAATGTCTAGGTGCTGAAACTTGGGCTGAACCGTACTGGAAACTGGATCAAATCAGTTTAATTTAAAAGTTTGTTATTTAAGATAGAAATAACACAAACGACGTATGTTGGAGAAACTACAGTAAAAGCTAGTAAAGAAATGGACGAATATAACGGTAAAAGCTAGCCAGAGAACAGGTGTGATCATGAGGTTGAGGAATCTCATACCAACTGAGGCCAAATTACATCTCTACAAGGCAGCTATTCTCCCTCATTTAACATATTGCCACTCAGTGTGGCATTTCTGTAGAGCTTCGGATATCCGTAGACTAGAGAGAGTACAGGAGCGTGCACTGCACGCTGTATTTAAAGACAAGCAATCTATAGTTACCAACAGCTGTTAGCGAAAGCAAAGCTACCGTCGTTGTATAATAGGAGACTACAAGACATATGTATCCTAATGTGTATGGTTAAACACAATTTGTGTCCGTGGACTATTTGTGATATGTTTCTGACTAACAACCACACTTACAATTTACGGCAGAGAGATTTCTATCTACCCAGTTTTAATACAGTTACGCACGGTAAACACTCAATCCGATATTTAGGTCCAAGACTCTGGAGCAAGATATCAGGCAAAGACAGATCGGCCACAAGTCTTTTGCAGTTCAAGACTCGGATACGCAGTCTTGATTTAAGCAATATTTTAGATGGATGTGATGGTAAGGTTGCTACCTTTGCAATTCGTGATTTTAGAATTTAAGATTTTCGATTGATTTTAGATTAGATTTTAGATTTTAGATTTTAGATTTTAGATTTTAGAATGATTGGGGGTTTAGTTGTATGTATGTTAGTAGCTATCATTTGTTTGTTTTCTGATTTTATTTCTTAGTAGATTTGTAGTTTTGATTCTATGTTGATTAAATATGTTCTTCTAGATTGTATTTTAGAATAGTTAGGTGTCCCCTATTAGCAGTGGGGAATCCCCTCTGCTAGATTTCTGCCGACACATTGATAAGCCATCATCATCATCATCATCATCATCATCATCATCATCATCATTATCAACGGTTCTTCTAATCTTCCGGAAAGTCAGGACAACCTAGTGATCGAGAAGTATACTAATTCCGAAAATTCTTCCCAACGAAATCCTGTTGCACGTAATCGATTTTGGACCCAGAGTTGGCTAAACACTAGTTTGCCATACACTGAATAACAGTAAAGTCAATTGTGATATGCCTCTTGAAGTACCTCCGACACATGTAAATTGAGGTTGACCAAAGCCGCCCAGTATTAATTCTACAGTTGCTCACTGAAAATCCCGATATTCTCGCCTGAATGATATGCGCCCCTGCAGTAAAAAGAGACGTTTACCGTATTTACTCGATTATTAACGCCGCCCTCGAGTTAAGGCCGAAGATGGAAGCAAAAGTACTGATAAACGCCACACATAGTCAGAAGAACGGGGCTTTTATTCGAGGATTATAAGAAAAACCATAAGTACACATACAAGCCAGACAATTACAATTCTATCTCAGCAAAAAAGCGACATATTAGAACTTTATTAAGTTTTGAGCATGTCCGATGCGACATTTAGTCAAGGGCGTATTTATTCAAGGATTGCGTTTTATTTCAAAACCATCTTTCTAAAATCACTGACAACAACTACGGTAGAGCAATTTAAATATTTCTTAAAAGAGAAACGAGTTTAAACGCCGCGGCGTTTAATCGAGTAAATGCGGTATACGCCGGATTTTATGGCTTTCATCAATTTTGTTTTGTTTATGCAAATCGCTACAACGACAGATGTCTTAAGTTAACATTTGTGGGTGACAAGCGCAGTCAAAATAACGAATTTGCCCGTCTTGGCAGCATTATAAAGTTTAGAATGTCATAAAATGTTCAACGACTAAATGGCAGTTATATAGGAAACGGAATGTTTTTAACTGACAGGAAATTGGTGCGATATTTATTAAAACGGAGGCAAATTTTCCTGAGCTGTTCAGTTTTGGCTTCCTGAATTATCGGTATTTCATGAAAGAAAACATTTTGGTCTCTGCTCAACGTTAAAGCTCAAAGCTGGAAATACACCAAAACTCCTTGTCTCGTTTTGGCGTAAAACTTTGGGATAAGATACCTTGTCATATTAGAGATTTGGAATTCACCCAAGCAAGTACTTCACGGATTGTTTTCCAATATTTTAAAATTAGAAAATTACTCTATTGAGACGCCATTGATAATTAAGAAAGTTGGTTCAACAGTTAAGTAATTCATGTACTATAAATTACATGTTTTCCCCCTCCGTAAATATCCATTTCATTTTCATTTTTTTCCTCAGGTGCAACGGTAATTAAAATAAAACAATGATAAAATACCGATGATTGTAACTCAATATATTCTTCGTTCCTTTCTTTTCTTCGACTTTACTTTTCATTTTAATTTCTTTTTCAGCTTGGCCGCCTAGATAGGTAGTAATTGCTATTTTTTGGGCCAGTCTTTTGTGGAATAAAGTTGAAAGTTGAAAGTTGAAAGGTACCCTCCAATATCCCAAAATCTGGAAGGGATATCTTTACTACATGAGCACAAGTAATATTTTAAATGGGCTATCGTAAGATACAATTTCATGCTCACTGTACGTACCAATGGCTGAGAAAGATAAGTTGTATCCCATCCTGCTCCAACTGGCATCTGATTGAAAGGATATGTTGACAAAGTGTCCACTGACAATAACACTTTCTCCAGAACGGACACCACAGTATTTACCAAAGGCCTTGTTGTTCTCATTCTTGATGCTTAAGTAGTCAAACCTGTAGACAAGAAAATGTTTATGCTCATGATAAGATAAGATGAGAAATGACTCATATAGGTATGTAGAGTTAATTTTTCGACCTTGGAAAACAAAAGCTGTGACTTTTTACATGATTCGAAAACTTTCAGGAAAGCGTTCATACCGACAAATATATCACTTTAATTAAAACTTCTTAATAATACGTAAAGTCACTCACTAATCGACCTTCCTAAGATAAAATTAAATACCGAGTAATATAGTGTAGAGGCATATTTCAGAACGGAAAAAAGTTATTTTCTTGTAACGAGCCATTTGCTTAGAGCTATTAGCCAAATTAGTGGTTTGAAATTCATTTAATGTCACGCTTTTTCTGGGGAACAGGGAAAGCCAACCATTATGGCCCCGAACAATGAACGAATGAAAAGGAATGGGTAAGCCAGCACGAGGCAACTACTGTCTGGATATGGCAAAGCAAAATTTCCACCTTTGGCCTGGGTATAATTGAAACGGCTTTAAAGAAATTTCGTTCTATCACTGATCCGACCTTGGAAATGTAACCAGTTAAAACAAACGTAAACAAACAGATCTTAAAGGAAATAAGAGTTAACAGCGTTTGTGAAACGAGAAACAAAGCCGGCAACAGAGAGACACGAGTGGGTTTCTTATTACGTACAATTAATTGAAAACAACTGGTAGTTTCTTCAGAGACCGTTACAAAACTTGACAGGACAAATCCCTGACAACAGAGAAATTACTTTCCACAGAAAACACAGTAACTCTAAATTATCACGAAGTTGAGGTTCTGTAATATAATACTGAGAAAGCAATTTATTTTTGGCTTACCTGCAGGATTGATGATACTCCAAGTCAAAATAGTTAAAGGTTATGTTCATCACCATGCCGTGTGGAATATCAACTGAATAAGCACAGTCCATGTTGTTTGGATAGTTGTTAGGATATCCAGGACTTAACAGGGTGTTGTTGGAAACTCTATCACAGCCTGCAGTGTAGAAATTAATATAAGGCAAAACTGGTAACATTTTTTAAGTATTTGTAATTTTATAACGCTTTAGGTTACGCCACCGGGGATCATTCTATCTTGGCTGATGTGGGAAAACGGTCTCAGAATCTAAAACTTAATCCATTGTTTTCTTAGGTTGCAACATGCACCAAACCCAACACCTACAAAACATTCAGCCCACTAAACAGACCATAACAACGTATTTTGCTTTCCATGTGGTGGGGTTTTAGTAGGGTTTTATTGCGTTTTTGAAAGTTACAACCAAAATAACTTTCCCATTGCTGCACAAAGCCAGGGGTTGCTTCGTATAGTGAGCAATATACGGGGAAGTTTCAACCGTAAGAGCTGCGAGGAGGCGTTGCGTGACGAGACAAAGAACGGCTGCGAAGGAGACTAGCGTTAGTAACGTTCACTACAAGGTGAATCTCAACGACAAAGTAACTCTCTCTCTCTATGAATAATAGCGGTCTGATATGAAATACAGTTATTCGGAATTCTTAAACACCAAGAATTGTAAATGTCATATTCAGGACTCTGTTGTTTAATTAACTTGTGATGGTCTCCGCGTTGTAACCGGTGAATCAATTATGCGTCGTTGCTGGGTTTGTTGAAGGGTTCAATGATGATATCAAAATTCACTTACCAGTCGTATTTCCCAAAGAAGCATTTGGAAACTGACCTAAGGAACAGAATATTATCAGAAATGTTACCGTTATACATTAAATCTCTTAAAGCTAATATAACTAGTCAACAAATAAATAAACAGATAATAAATGTCGGCTCACGTATCTTTTAAAGCATTTTCCAGGATTGCAGATCGAGTGATAACTTATGTTACTCACTCCACAGCACATCAAGGAAAACGTTTTTTGTCATAAGGAAAGTAATCCACTGAGTGGAATATTTCTTTTCCTTTAGGTCTCAGTGTTGCTTTCCCGCGGACATTACTAAACCACGAAACAGCGAAACGAAACACCGAAACACCGAAACAGCCATTTTCCCACTTTTTTTTTCTCGAACACCGAAACTAAGACGAAATAGCGAAACACCGAAACATCTATTACTAGTCTGCGTTTTTTTCTCGAACACTGAAACTCTACCTTGTACAAGTTTGTGTGCATGTTAGTGTTACGTTTGTGTGTACGATACTTAGTGTATAAAATTATGTGCTCTCCATATTGTACCTCCGCTGCAAACATTTAATTTAATTTATTTGATCCAGCGCCCTGACATTTTTAACTTTTTAGTTATTTCAGGGTGGTGGTACACTTTAGTTATCATATTTATATTTAATTGTTTTTGTAATTTAGTTTATTTAAATCTCTTAAGCATCTTTGTCTTTGTCTTTGTCTAACTAATTCAGCAGATGTTGGTCATGTTGAGAATTTTGTGGCGTCTGCAAAGATGGTAGGCTCGGTCTCCAGCCGAGGGTGTCTCGATTATTCATTATGTAATTGTATCAATGTGGATACAAATTATCCCTCAGTATTGTTGACAATCTATTCAGACAAAGATAAGCTGTTCCTACTGCTGAATCTTGACCGAAAATTACCCAAGTTTGAGCCAAGTAATAAAGACACAAACCCTCATGATGCAAAATTATTCGGCAGGCGCGCTACCAAGAGAAGACTGAGCACCGCAGTTTGAGCCCGTGTACTTTCCGCAGTTTTTGTTTCCAGAAAATTAGCTATGACATTGGCAGGGACGTTGGTTTAGCCTGCAGAGCAGGTGTATATTGGGTGGGCGAACGGTAAATGATCCTTCTATTTACGCCGCCAATGATCTATAGATGATGAAACTAACAAACGCTCTGGGCGAGCCCAAAATCCCCAGTTTGGTCAGTATAAAATATACACTGCGGATCCCGGACTGCGGACTGGGTATAAAACGGGGACTGAGTATAAAATGTGAACTGAAGGCTGCGGACTAGGTACAAATCGCGGACTGAGTACAAAATCAATGAAGAATGATCCTCACAGTTGTGAACGCAAGTTATGCAATTGCCAAAAGAGGCCTGAAAAAAAATTCAGGACTTCAACGGTGTTTCAACCCGTGACCTCGCGATTACCGGTGCGATGCTCTAACCAACTGAGCTATGAAGCCACTGACGTTGGGAGCAGGTCAATATTGTAGGTTCGTATGTTCCCGTGAAAGAAATGGGTGTGAATGATATATGAAATATATATATATATATATATATATATATATATATATATATATATATATATATATATATATATATATCTGCGGAAATGAAATCAACGAAGAATGAATTTTTTTCAGGCCCCCTTTTCGCGATTGCATAAATTGTGTTCACAACTGTGAGGATCATTCTTCATTCATTTCATTTCCGCAGTTCATGTATGATTTATTTCATATATCATTCAAACTCATTTCTTTCACGGGAACATATGAACCTACAATTGACCTCCTCCCATCGTCAGTGGCTTCATAGCTCAGTTGGTTAGAGCATCGCACCGGTAATCGCGAGGTCACGGGTTCAAACCCCGTTGAATTCCTGAATTTTTTTTCAGGCTTCTCTTCGCAATTGCATAAATTGCGTTCACAACTGTGAGGATCATTCTTCATTGATTTTATTTCCGCAGTTCATGTATGATTTATTTCATATATCATTCACACTGAGTACAAAACATTGTACAAAAAGCACGGAGCAACGAAATGTGTTACTGCACTCAAATTCTTGAACTGTAGGAAAGGTTCTTACAATATGCTTTAAATATTACCAGAATACACAGAAAACCTACCTATTCATAACACTCGTAATGAAATGCGAGGTTAATATACCACAAAGTAACACCCCCATAGGTAACTGGGCGTACAGTAGTATGTGTGATATGACGTAGCATGCTAATAAATACTGAATCGGAGTAGAACACTCCTTCTTGCTCAGTTTTTTCAGCGGAGCAGTGGAATAGGGAACTCTTTTCTTCCATTTTATTACACGTCCCACGCGAATTTGTCATGCCAGAAGTTCAGTTCCCTCAGCCACTGGTGCAACCAGTTCAGCAAAACCAGGAAAATCCGCCACCACAACAAGATCCTCCCGCGGTGCAGGACCCACCGGCGGCCGTTCAAATGCCGCTTCAGAACCCGCCAGCGCCGCAAGCAGACGATGGAACTCGAGGAGAACTTGAGGTACTTGCTGAGTTTGACTTTTTTGTGCTCGTTGTAAGTTAACGTTTTGCTCGCTCTCCTTACGCATGTTCGCCTCATTACATGTACTTAGTTAGCTATTTTGCTAACGAGCCGGATTTTTGTCAGTGAATTCCTTGTTTGTTACGTATGTATGCTTTCTGAAGCGCGGGTGAGTTTTCACCGGAATCGATACCTTTGTAAACAGTGGGTGAGGTTCCACCGGGGACGAAGTTTCTCGCCGGTTATCTGATAGAATGATTCCCTCAGTGCTTTCGCTGTTGGATGACTACAGATGGAATTTATACGCTTGTCACGCGTGGGTGAGGTTTCACTGGGGACAAGGTTTCTCGTCGGTTATCTGATAGAATGATTCCCTCAGTGCCTTTGATGTTGGATGACTACAGATGGAATTTATACGCTTGTCACGCGTGGGTGAGGTTTCACCGGGGGCGAGGTTTCTCGCCGGTTATTTGATAGAATGATTCCCTCAGAACCTTCGCTGTTTGATGACTACAGATGGAATCTATACGCTTGTTAAGCGTGGGTGAGGTTTCACCGGGGGCGAGGGTTCTCGCCGGTCATCTGATAGAATGTTTTCCCTCAGTACCTTTGCCGTTGGATGACTACAGATGGAATCTATACGCTTGTAAAACGAGGGTGAGGTTACACCGGGGGCGAGGTTTCGCCTGTCATCTGACAAGCTGTTTTCCTTCAGCGTGTTCGTATGTTAGATGATTGCAAATGGAACTTTTATTCTTGCTAATAAAGGGTGAGGTTTCACCGTAAGTGAGATCTCGCCAGAATTTTAGAAACTGGTGAAGCGAGGGTGAATTTTCACCGGTTGACTGTTACTACGTTTTTTCTGCAGTGAGCCTCGTCATTCGAATAATTATACGTGGATCCTAGATGTTTTATAAAGTGATAGTGAGCTTTGTACTGGTTATTTTTGCTCACCGAGCTTTTGGCCTTGTTTCTTGACTTTAAATGGAATCTGGCTGTTTTTACAAAGAGAAGTTGAGTTGTTTCATTGTCAATGTGAAGGCTGTTTGTTATTCTGAATACTGCTGATGAAAACTAGATGCTTCCAAGGCGTGAGATTTTTTTATTTATTTATTTTTTTCCAACTGATTACGTGCTAGTGTGATTCCCTTGGTGGGCTCCTCTCTTTTCTATGCTGACTGTAGTGAATTTTAAGCGGATGATACGTTGTTTTTTTGTTATGTGTCTTGTTGTTTTGTTATGTGCTCGTATGAATCCCTCGGTGGGCTTTTAATAAACTTTTTTTGGAGGAAGTTATTGCTCTTTGGGTGTTACAAGCGGAAGCCAACCTCTTTTAACCCTAATGTGGTATGAGTTATATTATTTTGAGCGTCACCCTTTTGGCAAAATATTTTTTCAGAACGAAACTACGAGTTCTGAGTTATTATAATTTGCGTGCTCAAATTGTTTTGAACTGTTGCAGACTTCCCTGCGAAGAGTTTGCTCTTGTGGAGTACAATTTTATTGACTGAGGTGTGCGGACTGAATGAAAAAAAAAAAACGCTGCTGGTGTTAGGCTATTTTGGGATAATAGATCCCCTTTTGTTTTTCCGATGTATTTTGAAACAGACTTGTTAAGGCTCTGTTTGACTCGTGTGTGTTTTTTTTTAGAAATTGAAAGAAGAATTGCAGAATTGTCCCTTATCTGATTTTAACAAGTACGAAGCTATGGAGATGTTTGAGGTGCTTCAGAATACGTCGCATGATAATAAACATCAGATGGAGAACTTTTACAAAGTGGCCTATCAAACAGCTCGGGAAAGGATCGACCTCCCAAAAGATAAATTTCGAAGTCTGGTCCTTCGTCTGATCGGTGAAAAAGATCATGAGAAGGTCCTTGACATCTTCTCTAAGGTAGAAAAGCATTACCGTCGGGACGGCAGTGGGAAATCTGGAGCGACCCCGTATGAAGGCTACACGGAGTAGAGGCCACGGGCCTCAGGAGTCCGTTGGTTTTACTGCCATAAGTTTGGCCACATTAGGGCTCACTGATTGCAAAGGGAGAAAGATATGCTTGGGCAGACTGGAAAAGGACAAGAAAGTCACCCTCTTCAAAATTGATAATTCCGAGAGTGAGGAGGAGGAGTGACGCAAGATTTCTAACGGCTCGTCCTCTTGGTGAATGTTATTGCTTATTGTTAGACTATTGTAATAAACCTTGTGAACTGAACCTACTACATGTGTACTTTTGTTTCTCATAGGGTGCCTAGTTAATCAAAGTTTTTTGACAGCCTTGAAAAAGGGTATCTAAATCAATCCCCCTCCCTCCCCCCCCCCCCCCCCCCAGGATTTTTGGGTCAAAGCTGTCATCTCTCTGCTGACGTCCCGGGTTTTCCTACTCCATGTAAACGGCTTGTTGTGTATTTTCCTTTTAGGAATTGTTACCCTGGGCTTGGGGAATTGATGAGAAATTCAGTATGGAAATCGCAGACGGACAGTTTCAGAAGAATAGTGTTCGTTGGGTAGACTCGAGAGGAAACCCTGTCACAGTCAGCAGGGGGATGGCAGCTAACTGTGGGCTTGACGATAAAGTCAAGCGGGTAGAGCGGGGCGAGGTCATTGGCAATGTTCAAAGCTAGTATGCAGGGACTCTAACTATTTCAGATCCGGAGAGCTGCATTCTAATGCGACATACTGGGCAGAGATAGCACAAAGAAATCCCTCATCCGGGCAGAACGAGATCCTGGGTTGGATAAGGGAAAGAGTTTCTATCTTTCCGTGCTTCAAACACTCTAGTGGACAATTTAAAGGGGAAAATTTTAATTCCGATCGTCCCCCGCGGAAGGCGTTTAAAAACAATATGCCGTGTAAACCTTTTGTCAGTTTCATCCAGAAAACCTTGATGGACCGCCTAAGAACTGGGGTGATATTTCGGTTGGGTAGGGGAGGCGAGGTGGAATCGCCGCACCTTGTTCTACCATTAGCGGTGGAACCAACCAAGCCTCGCCTTTGCCACGATGAGCGTTTTCTCAATCTTTGGTTGAAGGATAAGCCGTTTACCCTCGACACCTTGAACGATTTACCGCGGTATGTCGCAAAAGATTCATACCAGACCGTCTTGGATGATAAATCAGAGTATGACCATATCTTAATCTCATACATGAACTGCGGAAATGAAATGAATGAAGAATGATCCTCACAGTTGTGAACGCAATTTATGCAATCGCGAAAAGGAGGCCTGAAAAAAATTCATTCTTCATTGATTTCATTTCCGCACCTTTTTTGGAATTCAGTGGGGAGGCTGGTACTTTACCTACAACACGCTACCTTTCGGGTGGAAAATATCGCCTTACGTATATCATTCCACAGGTCTCATGGCTACCACTTTCTTTCGTTCCATTGGAGTTCCTTGTGTTCTTTACATTGATGACCGACACAATGGACAACTTCAGGTTCCTTTAAGTAAAGGAGAGGATAGCCTGTTGAAGACAACCGATGCGCGTGACCACGCTGCTGCCAGCTCTGCGATCTTCCTCGTGGCTTTTCATCTGGTACGCTTGGGATATTTTCTGGGGCTGCTGAAATCTATTTTAATCCCCAGCAAGATTGTACCTTACCTTGGGTTCTTGGCAAACTTCTCCAGAGAGGTCTTTCATTTGATCCCAGGGAAAAATGTTAAGTTTATTGCCTTTATTGGAGAAATTCTGGGAAGCTCTTATGTAACTGTTAAAACCTTGCAAAGCTTGGCTGGAAAGTGTGTTTTATTCTCCCGAGCAGTCCCGGCCGCAAAGCTGTTTACCAGAGAAATGAATGCTGCGAATTCCCAGGGCCTGCGCTCTCAAAAGGCGATTTTGATGCATGGTGCCCTTCGAGAGGAAATCTCCCACTGGCTATTTTTGGAATCCTGGGATGACCCACTCTCTTGGCGCGACGAGCGGCATGCTCAGATTTCCGTGGCTACGGATGCCTCAGCGTCGGGCAGGGGAGCTTCTATCATTTCACCCTCTCGACAAGAAATTTCTGACTACTAGTCTGGGGAGGAGCTATCCTGGGATATTGCAACCAAAGGAAGCCATGGCGATCAATAACTCTTTGTTGTCACGCCGAGATAAGGTGCGCAATGCGCTGGTGGACGCCCTAGTCGACAATCAAGCTGACGTCCACGCATGGAATAATCAAGGGGGGAGAAGTTATTCACTTAATAGTGTCATGAAGAAACTCTTTACCACCACGACGGAGTTAAATGCGTGCTTGCACCTGCCTTACATCCGAACTAATGAGAACCCTGCTGATGAGCCCTCTCGCCGTTTGTCCCGTATAGATTGTCAGTTAACAGAGGATATGTGGGAGAGTATCCAGAAGGAATCTGGTGGCCCGGGGGGTCATAAATTTGACCTAATGGCGCTGGATTCAGATGCAATGAAGGATTAATCGGGTAACAGTTTACCTCATTTTACCCCGGGTCCATCCCCAGGGTCCTCCGGGGTGAATCCTTTCGCACAAGATCTGACGCGACAAGGTCCAGCTATGCGGCGCCCGTACGTCTTTCCACCGTTGATTTTAGTCGGTCCAGTCCTACGGTTTGTGGAAAGTTTTAAACAGTCTCGCACCATTCGTTGTTCTGGATATCTACCCTAGAAAGTATTGGTGGCCGCTCCTTCAGTATAGGTCCGTAAAAGTGCAAAGGATGGGCTCTAAGGGTGATCGCACTGTTCTTCTTCGACCACCTAGGTAAGGCTGGGTCCCTAATCCAGGCATTCCAGGGGACTTATGAGCTTTTCATGTGGAATTTTAGCCGTTCTTCTGATAGTTAAACATTTACGTTCTAGGCGAAATTTTGTGCTCCCCAGAGGTGTGATGAAATCGATCGTTTTTTTCGAGTGTTTTTGAAACAGTGAGAGAGAATTTCAGGTGACTCCTCGATTCTACGGGGCGTTCTAGGCACCCCTATTTTTGACTTTTCCTTTCTCTACAGGAATTACCGGTTGTTGCGAAGCTTTTTGTCCCTTCAGTATGATGCCCAATTTGTTGCCATGCAAATGATAGTGATTTTCGTTATTGTCAACGCTGTGGTTATAAAAGAAAGGTTATCTGTCCACCGCGGGTCGCACAAGTGGGTGTGAAAGGTGACCTTAATCAGATTGATAAACGGTTGGAAGAGTTACTAAATTACGACCAAGCGACCAGCTACCCTAAGCAGAAGGATTCCTTACAAAAACAGCTTGAGGTGCTCTTGTCAGCTCTTCCCGGGCAAGTAACTTTGGCGACAGTAACACCCCGAGATTTGTTTCGTTTCCTTATCTTCAAGGATAGAGATGGGAAAACGCAGGTTCAACAGGGCAACAGGGTAGACATCCATGGTAGACATCAGGGTAGACATCCATGTGGCTGCCCTCAATGACTATCATACAAAACTGTGGATTCTTACATAGGGAAATTGAGGTCTATTTTCTACGCTGAAGGAAGAGATGGAGAGTGGATAAGAGACTGGGCCTGGGCAATCCTGCAGCGGATAAATCTGTGAAGAATTATCTACGTGTAGTGTCCACGGAGCAATTACAAGCCAGAGTCACGCCCAAGCAAGCCTCTCTTTGTGGATAAGATCAACATGCTATCACTCCACTTGCAAAGAGAGTTGGAGAAGTCGACCTCTGCAATCCAATGGTTCATTATCGCTCGCGATCAGGCTTATTTTAAAACGGCCTTCTTCAGTGGCGATCGACCAGGTGATTTGGGCTAGGTCAAAGTTCCTGATATCTTACGTTTCCCAATTAACGATGGTTTTCTGTTTAATCATGTTTGGGGGAAAACGTTGAGGGAGGGGGACGAGAATGTTTTTGGAATCAGGCGAAACCCACAAACAACCATCTGTCCCATTAAAGGAATCGAGCAATACCTGGATGTCGCGCGACAAATTAAAGTTGACCTTACACGTGGCTACCTGTTTCGCCCGACGACACCTAATGGAGGTATTCAAGATTCGCCTTTCACTTCGGTTGCCGCAGAAGCCCGTTTAAAGATATATCTCAAGAAGATGGGCGCAGATGACGGCGAGACATTACATGGCTTCAGATCCGGCTGTGCAATCACCTTAGCCCTCACGGGAGCGGACTTGTCTGAGATTATGGATCATGTTGGTTGGGCGAATCGCCACGCTGCCCTCTATTACATGCAGCTAGCGAAGGTACTGAACCCGTGTGGGGCCTCTGCCAAACTTGCGTCGAGTGAAGTCTTAAACATCCCTAATATTTGGCGGGACATAAAGAAACGCTTTGTTTGTGCTTTTCCGACGGATAACCCTCATAAGAGGTTTCTCTCGCAGTAATGACAGTAGTTTATACACAGTCGATAATTATATTTTGTAGTTTTGGATGAGTTTGGGGAATTATTGTAAGAATTGGGATGTTTTCCTTTGGAAAATGATTAGGTTATAAGGGGAATAGGATGTAAGGGAGTTGTTTGTATTATCTGTGGGGACATGGGAGAACAGATAGGCATGGACGGTGCTGATCAATGTTTTCTCCATACCTTATTATCAACTGAGCATGGATGAGAGTGTTATGTAATAGAATACTATTCATAACACTCGTAATGAGATGCAAGGTTAAAATACCACAGATTAACACCCCATAGGTAACTGGGCGTGCAGTAGTATGTGTGATATGACGTAGCATGCTAATAAATACTGAATCGGAGTCGAACACTCCTTCTTGCTCAGTTTTTTCAGCGGAGCAGTGGAGAAGGGAACGGCCCACCCACCCGCCCTCTCAGTTCGCGTGGGTCGTGTACTATCCCCCCCCCCTCTAAGCCAAGCTAACAGCTTGGCTTTAGACCGCTGATCAATATTTTCTCTATCCCTTATTATCAACTGAGCATGGATGAGAGTGTTGTGTAATAGAATAGTATTTTGACCTCGAGCTCTTCATGACAGGAAAAATGGCGACGCTTGTCGGTTATAACGTCATGTACGGTAATTGTGTGGCACGGAAAACCGCTTGTTTAAAACAATTTTTTCAAAACGCTCAGAATTGTCTGATCGAAAATCCACTTTAGTTGATTCAAGTTCGCAAATATAGATTTGGACTTTCTTCCAAAAAAGAAACGCAGCGGTATTTCCTGTTTTGTCTTCTCTGCACCAGTGGCCAGTTGCGATCGAACGGGCACACGTTTCCATTTACAGCATTTATATCTAGATTTGTGACTAGTAATTTTGTGATGCACGCCAGTGCAAGGTCCGGTTGCCTTTTACATGCCTTTCTGTTTCCATTCCTCCCAATAATGTTAAAATTGTGGAGTAAAGTACAATTTCGGGATAAAGTCTCTACTCTTATACTTTCTCCAGGTCGGCCGATGTGGGGACTTAGCATTTCGTGTAATTGAGGATTAGTATGTACATAACAAATCTTCACACGGAATAAGCAGACTCAAGACTTCTTTTAACCTGCATCTGGGCAAGTACAATCCTAGTTTTGTTCTATACTCCCTTTTTTATCCCAGTACTCAGTCCGCGTTTATACCCAGTCCGCAGTCAGGGTTCGCCGTCCGGGTCTGTAGTCCGCAATCTATATCTTATACTGACCTCTCCTTGGATGGCTCCCAAAATGGCGGTCTTTAAACGAGCATTCGTACACCAAAAAGCCAAAACGTCTGCTATGCAGGCTAACGTTTAACGGAAAGGGGTTAATGAAAACGCACCGTGCAGTCTGGCTAATGGAGTTCACACTGCTGGCTGGGAGAAAAAGAGATCCTCGAATGTTAGAGTAAGATATACGCATATATATTTATATACTCGTAAGAGCCAAATTTTGAAGGTCAACGATAACACCAAAGGACCAATGGGAGTCGTGTTTGGCCTGTCTATTTTATTCACCATCAAAGTAGGAAAAAATAGCTGTTTCGCCGTTTCGTTTGAATTTCGGTGTTTGAGCAAAAAAGTAGGAAAAAATAGCTGTTTCGATGTTTCGTTGTTTGGTTTCGCTTTTTCGTGGTTTAGTAATGCCCCTTTCCCGCGGCCATTAAGTTTCTTCTCACGCCGGTTTTGTTTTACGTATCCTCTATTTCCGGCACCGCTCAAAGGATCAAACTTGGATTATATATCTTTTGTTTTGTTTTGTGTCAAAACATTTTGGTCTTTGCTCTGCTTGAATTCCAATCGGGTTAGTACCTACAATATCCCAGCTGAAAGCTGTAAGGGTTTTATTTTATTACATAAGAGGAAATAACATTTTAGATGGGCTATCGTAGAATAGAATT
>JAEMWC010000443.1:620000-630000 GCA_016490735.1 Pachyseris speciosa
TATTTGCGCGCGAAATAAGTGCCTGGTCCTCACTAGCGACGCAAGCATAAGCATAAGCTTATGCGCCGGTGAGGACAGCCGTGACATAAGCATAAACATAAGCATAAGAATATGAAAACCTTGCGTTCTTCTTATGCTTATGCTTGTATTGCTGATATTTCCACTGAGGACATGGCTTAAATAAGGAACATTTGGAGTCCGATTTCACATCCGGTGACATCTGAGACGCATAAATTACAGACAAGGTCGCCGGGTCACGCGTCCAGCCGTTCTCTCTCGGGGAGGAAAGCCCGGACCCGAGTGAGCAGCGGAAATCGAGCCTAGCTCAAAAACAACTGCCTCACCTCAAGCGTCGTCTACAACGCCAACGTAACAACAGAAAGTGACACAACCGGAAAGAATTACATTGGACTAACGGAAGGAACTTTCAAACAACGTTACACGCAACACAAACTTTCTTTCCGGAACAGAAACTATTCAAACAGCACGGAACTATCAAAACATATCTGGTCACTAAAAGACAACAACACCAATTTTACAATTAACTGGAGTATTTTAGCGACCGCCCCGGCCTACAGCAACAAAAGCAAGCGGTGTCACTTGTGCCTCACAGAAAAGCTTTATTTAAATTAAAGCCAAGAAGCCGTCTTTATTAAACAAAAGAACAGAACTCATTTCCAAATGCCGCCACGAGAATACGTTTTACTTAGCAAATTTCACAAGCCACCAACAATAGAATCTTTTTTTCACACGTAGATTATTTCACACGTAGAGCAGATCATCACACTAGCGATTAATTAGCCACTCATCTCACTTGTATATAAGAAGGCATGTTCTTAGTTGAATAAGGTTCTGTCTGACGAGCGCTTAGGCGCGAAACTCAGAGTCACAGAGAATCGATGCGTCCTCTTTAATCCTTCAACTTATGTATATATATATATATATATATATATATATATATATATATATACTAGTGGTTTAAAATTCATTTAATTTCGCGCTTGTTCCGTGGAGCGTGGAAAGCCAACCATTATGACCGAACAAGGAACGAATGGAAAGGAAGTGGTAAGCCACCGTGAAGCAGTTATTATATGAAAATGTCGTATATGACGCCGAATCAAAAGTTCCACCTGGGTATAATTAAAGCGCTTTTAAAGCAATTTAATTCGTTTGATGAAATCTGACCTTGGAAATGCAACAAGTCAAAGCAAACATAAACAAACAAAATAATTAGTCAGATCTCAAAGCAAATTTATAAAAGTAAACAGCGTCTGTGAAACGCGGGAGAACGCAAGCAATAGAGACACGACTGGGGTGGCAACTGTGAGAGCTCTGAAACAGTGAGAAAAATTAATGGTTAAAATCTCTGGGAACGGTGAGATTATTTTCCACAGACATAACGGTAACTCTAAATTATCATGAAATCGACGTTTTGTAATGAATACTGTGAAAGCAATTTATATTTGGCTTACCTGCAGGATGGATGATAATCCAAGTCAAAATAGTTAAAGGTTATCTTCATCGCCATGCCGTGTGGAATATCAAACGAAAAAGCACAGTCCATGTTGTTTGGATAGTTGTTAGGATATCCAGGACTTAACAGGGTGTTGTTGAAAACTCTACCACAGCCTGCAGTGTAGAAATTAAGGTAATGAAAATATGTTCTTCGTTTTCGTAATTTTATAGTGCTTCAGGTAACACCACCATGGATCATTCTATCTTGGCAGATACGGGAAACCTACTATGCCTTCAGTCTAAACAGACCACAACAACATGTTTTCCTTTGTAGCGTTATTTCAGCACTGTTTCGTTGTTATTTTCAAATTACATCAAAAATAAATTCCCTGTGCTACACGAAGCCGGGATTCCTGCGTATAGCGAGTCACATACAAGGAGGTTTTAACCGTTAGGGATCTCAATCTCTACCAAACTACAAATCCATCGGGAGTTTGATTATATGGTGCTGACACTTTTACACCACAGCCAGCATTTAAGTTCACTACAAGAAGTAAATTTCAGCAACAAAAGAACTCTTTCTATATGAATAATAGCGGAGCTCCAGCGGCCCGCAGGGCCGTAAAGCGGAGTACCATACCTATAGAAACCCGTCAACTGCTTTTCTCATGGTAAAAATGGCTAGCGGTTTGCTCGTGGGCGCGACCGCACGAGGACGACGGAGTCGCACAATAATTAATAATATCCAAATAATAATCATAATAATCCAACATGGCGGCCATACTTCACCTGGCCCAGCTGACCAGCTAGTTTACAGCGTACGTCTATGATAGTGGACATCAATTTTATAGCCAATTGACATCTGTCAAAACAAGGTATCCGCTGACCATTGTCACGTGACCATATCGTGGGCTCAATTTAAGACCTCATCGAGGTCAGCTGTTTCTTTTTAAGTTAACCGCTGACCAGGTAATTGCTTTCGATTTGATCGCAGGCTCAATCCAGGTGCGGGACACCCAAACCAAAACGAGGCTTAATTTTTCGCGCGCGTTCTGCGGCTAGTAATTTCACATTCAGTTAGTTTCTTCGTTTTGAGCGAAACAACTTCATCTTCGATCGAAGTTTGTCTTTAAATTCGCGTAAGAAGCATAAAAATCAAGAACTCGTCAAAAAATACTCCGGAATGTGAAATTTCAAGTGATGAAAGGAAGAGCGAAAGATTTTTCTCAAGAAAAGCTTCAAACTTGGATCGATTGTGCGGTGCAAAAAACAATACCATTCAATGCTTCAAAGGCTTTCACTTTACCGCGGCATCTTGCCTCTCACCAAGAAAGGTCACTTAACAATTCACCTGTATTAATGGGAGATACGAGTAGCTCAAACTCAGTGGAAGAAGCTCTTTCTTTGGACAAACCGTTTGCTATTTTTGCGGATGCTTGTTTTTACCCTACTAAAGCTTACGTAGTTTCAAGTGGTAGAAACCTCTACAACACAGGTCAGTGAGGTACATTAAATAAATAGGGGCTTAACATTTGGTTTAATCGTTGCTGCTTTTGTTTAGGAATGAAACTTGTATTTTTCTCTCGACTGGATATAAATAACAATCATCTGTACTCGTTTTGGACGCAAAGAAGTAGTTGAATTGTTTGTTTGTTTTGTTACGTTGTTTTCTTTGTAAGCGAACGAGTGTTTTTACTCGGCTTGGCTGACTGTTTTTCGACCTTGGTGCCTGAACAGCGTTAAGAAACTTTTGCTCTTATCTTATTAACATGTATTCGCAATGAGTCCTCGTAAGGATTAAAGGCGGAAACTCAAGCTCGAGTAAAAAAAAAAAAAAAAAAAAGCCGATCAAATGCATGTGCATGTGCACGTCTCAAAATCTGACATATAGTTGTCAAAATGCTGTCAAAAGTGTCAAAAACCAGCGCGCTTCACTCGTCAATTGAAAAAATTTTTTAGAGATATTCGTCGAAGGCGGCCTGTAGAGAACACGTAAGTTTCGCCGTCTATAAACATGTCGTCTCAAATTGTTTGAATCGGTAAGATCAGCGTTTGGATGTTAAAAACAGCGAAATGGGTTGAATGGCTGGCTGGCTTTGATAAATTTTATAGTGGACGGGTCTGCGAGAGAAATGCTGGTGTGGTTTGGTAGGCGCTTTCTTCGTTAACTGGATGATGTTTTGCCACTGAGTATCATTAATTGAAGAAGGTTCTTCGGAAGACATGGGAAGTAACAATAAAACTATCAAAGCACTTTAGTATTTTGTGTCAGCCAAGGAAAGATTTTGTGGGAAATGGCGCTATTATTCAGCTCTGTCGCGTTCCGAGTGATTGCTGCCTCAGCGATTCATATTGACTGCACTAAACAATTAGGTGCGGACCTCTTTTTTGTCGTTTCTATGGACACTTATGTCAAAATTGCTAAGCAATTTTTCTAGCTTAATACAAGATATTTTTTATACTTGTCTAATTTCTCCACCTTCTCCAAGAATCTTTGAAGAAATATTATTTTAATGGTGCTTTGTTTTCTTGTAATATGTTTATTGTTCTTTTGTTTCTGAACCGCGGTCAATTCCTGTTGACTGCTGTAAACGATCAGTTTGTAACCTTTATTTTCTTTTCTAGGGGCATTTATGTCAAAATAAATACCGATTTTTCTAGCTTAATCAGTACAAGCTATTTTTATTGCTAGCTAGTCTTGTTTGATTTCTTCACCTTCTCCTTGTTCGAGCAAACACTCGCATCGTACTTTGTTCGCTTGTAGTGTTTTTTGATCCGCTTTGAATTCCTTTACGCTTTCATCTGAAAGTAGTTAGGACTCAAGAAGGTCTGTCTTTTTTTTGGCAAACATTTCCTATCGAAACCTCTTCATTTTCCCAGCTGCTGCTCAATTGTTTTGGACACAAATTAAACTGCCCAAATAAACCCATGCAAAGTTGCTTGGTGAGTCTGCAGCTCCGATTCTAGGCTTGGCCTTGCTAAAAAGATATATTTATGGCTTTCAGCTTTTCTTTTTTTAATCGCTACATAACAGACTGGAGTGGTGTTCCATCGAACATCATGCATGCACCTTCTTTAAGGAGTTTTAAGTCCTATCTATTACATTATTTGTGTCAATTTTAAATCAGATGTAGCTTGTAAGTGACAAGTATGTAATTTAATTAGGTTAGCTTTGGATTGCATTTCAATTTTACTTCTTAATTTTTAGTGTTAATCTCAAATCAGGGGTGACTTGTAAGAGAGAAGTGTTCGATTTAATTCGATTAGGTTAGCTTTGGGCCACGCTTAAATTTCACCTCTTACTTTTTTTACACAAAGTATTAAAGATTATTTAAAACAAATCCTAACTCAATATTTTTATGTGCTATGTTAACATCTCCAAACTCAATTTGCAAAGGAATTTTTAATACCTTACCCATTAGAACGCTTGTTTTTAGGAGGGGTGGGGGTCCAAATCCGTAAAAGGGGGGGGGAGGGGTTCATATCTGTTAGCAGTTCTGGACTAGGGGGTGCAAATCTGATCCACAAGCAGATCTGGACTGGAGGGTGCAAATCCGCGGGGGCTCCAAATCCACTGTGCCACTGGCTCAGATCACCTTTCCATACTATTTTTTACAGCATTGGGCTTGTAGCTTGAGTGAGGTCAGATGGGTGATATGACAAGCAGACCATATGTGAATGCCAGTAGAAAAAGAATGCTTTTGGAGCTCCGCTTTTAGGCTTGGCTAAGTATATATATTAGGAAAGATATCAGGACGTCACGTATTGTTATTAATAGCAAAGATATCAGCGACGTCACCTGTTGTTATTAATATGCCAACCAAAGAGCTATTGGCTAGTGAAACAAGGAATTCTTTTGTTTAACGTTTTGGAGATTAACATAACAAAAACAATGTTTGTAAACAAATATCTTCCCTATAGAGAGCTTTAAGAGTTGTATTTGACATGACTCCGTTTTTTACTGGGCTTCCTGTGGTCCAGGTATGAAATACCTTCTCTATGCTCATGTCCGAAAATGGAAAAAAAGTGTACAATACTTGCTGTCAATCAAAGTTTGAAGTTGTTTCGCAAGGTTGCATTGTCCGTTTGTCGGGCTACGTTTCAGTTCAGCTCAGTTCTTTATTTTTCTAATTAGTATTTTTTTTACAAATTGGACATGTCCACAGGTAGCTGATGCTAGTCTAGGTGGGCCATGTCTTAACTAAAGAGAGTAGGTAGACAAGTTTACAGGAATCAGGAAGATAAATGTACAAGTGTATAAATTATAAAAACTGAGTTTATGAATTAATTAGTACCATATGAGAAGAAAACGCTATTAGATATCTTATTTTAAAATTCTTAATAGATCTAAATCTGCAATAATACAATTAGGACGATACTTATTATTCTGAAAATGCAAAAAAATTTTAAGAGAACTTGACCTTTTGTATGACGTTTCGTAAATCAAGGTAAGAGTCTTCTGAAGTCAGAATATCGAAAAGTTCTCTTTTAATTTTTCGTTTAAAGTCATATTTTGGAAGATTTCTTAATGTAAGAGGCATCTCGTTCCAAATTGTTGTTCCAATTGTAGAAAACGAGTTTAGTTGAATAGAGAGTCTAGAGCTTTGTGTGTAAAAGTCGTTCGAAGCAGAGGATCGGGTATTATAGGAGTGAATATTAGAAATGTCTTGAAACAGGTCCCGAATATTTCTAGGTGCATTTCTGTGTCTAATGTCAAACATCAAGTTAGCTGTAAGTTCATAATAAGAAATTGTAGAGGTAAGACGCCGGCATCGGAACACAGAGGAATTGCATGTTGACTGTAGTCAGAAAAATAAATAAAGCGGAGTGCGCGTTTTTGCAGCTTGAGAAGCTTATCAAGATACGATTTACATGCTTGGCCCCGAGCTATCAGACCATAGCTTAAATAAGGGGCAATAAGAGATCGAAAGATGTTTATAATAGTGTGTTTTGGAACAAAATGTTGTAGTTTAGATATTAAACCTATGGTTCGGCTACTTTTAATTGATATATGATCAATATGGTGTTTCCAAGATAAATTATTATCAATTAGGATCCCTAGATATTTTACTAACTCCTTGCATTCTAAAGCTACATTTTTATTTTGCTCGTTATTTTTTAGTTTTTAGGTTGGTAGGTAAGTTTTCTTTGACAAGGAGAAAATATGACGAATTTATATGTATATATATATATATATATATATATATATATATATATATATATATATATATATATATATATATAGTACAGTAAGGTAGGGAGGGGATATATTAGCAACTGATTGCCCTAATTACTTAGGATCACTTAGGACCGGTAATCTGGAGACCCAGGTTCGATTCCTGGCTGAGCCACATTTTCACTTAATTACTTAGTTGATGATTTCTGTTCCCAAATTAACCTTGTCTGTTTGTATTACTCAGAAATCGCTAATGAATCGCCATCCAAACGGGAATAGGCTGGTGATCCTAAGTAATTAAGGCAATCAGTTGCTAATATATCCCCTCCCTACCTTACTGTACTTAATTAATTTCCAGGGGCATTTGGCCTTGCATCGCTGATCGATCGGGGAGTAGTGACGTGATCCTGGTTGCAGAAAATGTGTGAAATTGTCTCCTAGGACCTTACCATAAAAATAAGGCCACGCTGTGTATGTGTTGTACAGTAAAAATATGTGTCAACCCAGTGTGCTTGGTTCAGTGGCCTAGTGGTTAAGGCATCCGACAGGTAATCTGGAGACCCAGGTTCGATTCCTGGCTGAGCCACATTTTCACTTAATTACTTAGTTGATGATTTTTGTTCCCAAATTAACCTTGTCTATATACATATATATATATATATATATATATATATATATATATATATATATATATATATATATATAACCAAACAGTGGATTGAAATCCTCATCTACTATAAAGTGCTCAATAGCAGAGCTAGTGCTGCAAATAATTATAATCCAAGAGTAAGGTTATTTAAACATTTACTGCAACTCTGAGTTTCATGCTTCTTGCGAAGCAATCATCAGGCAACTGCCAGAAATAACGATTACAATCACAGAAATTTGAGATACAGAACAATGCATACATTACATTACATACTAGGCGTGTCGCGTCACACGGGTCGTTATCGCTAATTACATAATGACATTTCTTAATAGAAATTTCCTAACATGTCTACAACACGATGTCAGCTCATTTCTTTTGTTTAGACTTGCCATTTCTGGTTTACAAATAATGAAATATTTCTCCCACAAACACAAATTGCATCTCTTAGTAACATTGGAATAAGAACTAGCTTGTTTTATCTTGCGCCATTTGATGACATACTTAGTGTTCTTATCTTTGAGACTCCATATATATTTACTAAGCTCGGTAGCATGTTTGTAACGCTCGTTACGGAATGAACATACATGGTTTCTATACCGCAATTTGAACGCAGTATCACAAAGTCCGATGTATGTTTCCTTTGTGGATTCTGTGGTGACCTCAGCCTGGTAAATGACGTTTTCCACATTGCAGTTTCCATCCATGGGACACGTGTCAGGTTTCCGACAATTGCAGCTTCTCTCAGTTTGATTATTAGTGCGTGTGGATTTGTTAATTTCGGCTTTGTTATGGTTAGATATGATTGTTATGATGTTGCCCATGCAGCTGTAACTTAATTTGAGGGTGTTACGGTTAAAAATTTTGTGAAGTGGGTTAGATTTGGGGAAATGCTTATCAATTAGTGAAAGGAAGCATTTTCCGACGTTTGTTTCTACGTTCTTGCTATAGGGCGCGTTGAACCATGTGATGTTCCGCTGTCTGTTTCTCCGTGGACGTGGTGTCTGGTTTGGTGTGGCATTGAATGACAGGTTGTAGTGATATCCGCTTTTGTTGAGTGCTTCTTGATAGATGGGCTTAGCGTTATCGAAGCATTCTTTGTCGGAAGATATCTCGGAAGCCTCTTGTTAATTGACTCAGGGATGTTTTATAGGATGGATGGTGGATGGTTGGATTTTGTATGCACATACAGTGGGACATTGCCTTCCTTTGTGTAAGGATAGTACTTCCCACTTTTAAGGTCAAGCGTGACATCTAGGAAATTGACCTTCGTGGTGTTGGCTTCGACTGTGATCTTCAAGTCGTTGTCACGAAAGACTTTGCAAATATCTTTTTTGATCTTCTCTATTTCCTGTGGTTTCCCACTAAAGGCTGCCAACCCGTCGTCCCGGTATAACCCGATGTTTTGGCCGTACTTCTTGGTAAGAAGCGACAAAAGGAAGCATCCAACCAATTCACATGTCTCCGCTCCATCGAAGGATCTCATAGTGACATCAAATAGATTGTTGGCAGATTTCTTCTCCCATGGGCAATTATCGTTGAACAGCAGGGATCGTTTTGCGTGCAAGATAATTTCACGCTCATGACTATTGATTGGACGGTACTTGGAGGCAAAATCCAGTGCTTTGGAAAGCAACTTCTCAGTTATTGAGGGGTAGAACTCACAAACGTCAAAGCATATGAATGAGAGAGAATTCTTGTTTTCTAGACTGTTAAACCATGTAAGGACGCTGGAGGTGTTTTTCCACTGGTTTATTTTAGTGCTGCTGATGATGGAGGTGTTGATTTCATCGAGGATGTGTTTGCTAATTACACCAATTTCAGACTTCGATGGGTTTATTAAGCGGCATGATGGATGGTCGTGAAAATTTTGGGAGAAGAAATCTGCCAACAATCTATTTGATGTCACTATGGGATCCTTCGATGGAGCGGAGACATGTGAAGTGGTTGGATGCTTCCTTTTGTCGCTTCTTACCAAGAAGTACGGCCAAAACATCGGGTTATACCGGGACGACGGGTTGGCAGCCTTTAGTGGGAAACCACAGGAAATAGAGAAGATCAAAAAAGATATTTGCAAAGTCTTTCGTGACAACGACTTGAAGATCACAGTCGAAGCCAACACCACGAAGGTCAATTTCCTAGATGTCACGCTTGACCTTAAAAGTGGGAAGTACTATCCTTACACAAAGGAAGGCAATGTCCCACTGTATGTGCATACAAAATCCAACCATCCACCATCCATCCTAAAAAACATCCCTGAGTCAATTAACAAGAGGCTTCCGAGATATCTTCCGACAAAGAATGCTTCGATAACGCTAAGCCCATCTATCAAGAAGCACTCAATAAAAGCGGATATCACTACAACCTGTCATTCAATGCCACACCAAACCAGACACCACGTCCACGGAGAAACAGACAGCGGAACATCACATGGTTCAACGCGCCCTATAGCAAGAACGTAGAAACAAACGTCGGAAAATGCTTCCTTTCACTAATTGATAAGCATTTCCCCAAATCTAACCCACTTCACAAAATTTTTAACCGTAACACCCTCAAATTAAGTTACAGCTGCATGGGCAACATCATAACAATCATATCTAACCATAACAAAGCCGAAATTAACAAATCCATGCGCACTAATAATCAAACTGAGAGAAGCTGCAATTGTCGGAAACCTGACACGTGTCCCATGGATGGAAACTGCAATGTGGAAAACGTCATTT
>JAEMWC010000443.1:632500-695020 GCA_016490735.1 Pachyseris speciosa
GAAATGAAAATTTTTAACCCCCCTTCATTTTCTTGTGTGGAGGTAGGTTGCCTGGGGGAATGAACGAAAATGGCCATATAAGGGCCACCTGATGTATCGTTGTCATAGTAACCACAATTGATCATACGCGCTTCCATCCCATGTTTTGAACAAACATTTTACTCTGAAATTGCTGACAAATATGAGTCTATTTCTAGAGTAAATGTGAACCAAATTCAAACGATATTCCACCAGGAGGTAGGGTTATTCCTCTACTTTCAAACAAATAATGTTACAGTATCTTGACTTCAACAAACAAGTAGCAAATAATGGCTTCACTATGTTGCCTGTCGGCCATTTTGACAAACAACAAAAACGAGTTCGATCAATTGCACAATTACACCAAAGTAATGAAGATGTAAAGCTTGTGGGATATGGCTGGAGTGACAAGGATACTTCACAAATTAATGTGATCAAGTAAGCTGAAGCCACTCTAAGGGCACTAAGGCCACAAGGTAGCGAGCATTACCCCTTAAATCTACCAAAGCAAAGATTGAGCCCAAGCATTAGCAGCCATGGACCGCTGTTTCGGCCTTGTTAGGCCTCATCAGCATGGCATAGCTAATACCCAGGCTCAAGTACCCACATATCAATAAAACAAGCAATGAAGACGTAAAGCTTGTGGGATGTGGCTGTAGTGACAAGGATACTTCACAAATTAATGTCATTAAGTAAGCTGAAGGCACTCTAAGGGCACTAAGGCCACAAGGTAGCAAGCATTACCCCTTAAATCTACCAAAGCAAAGATTGAGCCCAAGCATTAGCAGCCATGGACAGCTGTTTCGGCCTTGTTAGGCCTCATCAGCATGGCAAAGCTAATACCCAGGCTCAAGTACCCACATATCAATAAAACAAGCAATGAAGACATAAAGCTTGTGGGATGTGGCTGGAATGACAAGGATACTTCACAAATTAATGTGCCCTTAGAGTGGCATCAGCTTACTTGATCACATAAATTTGTGAAGTATCCTTGTTACTCCAGCCACATCCCACAAGCTTTACGTCTTCATTGCTTGTTTTATTGATATGTGGATACTTAAGCCTGGGTATTAGCTATGCCATGCTGATGAGGCCTAACAAGGCCGAATCAGCTGTTCATGGCTGCTAATGCTTGGGCTCAATCTTTGCTTTGGTAGATTTAAGCGGTAATGCCCGCTACCTTGTGGCCTTAGTGCCCTTAGAGTGGCTACACCAAAAGTACTCTCTTTCCAGACACCAAATTCGCAGCAGAGCTTAAACCGATACGAGAGTTTCTAAAAATAACAAAATCAATTTGGGGAAATGATGAGATCATTACGGTTGATGAAAACAAAGTTTGACAGAATGCCTACTTTGCAAATTTTGCCAATTTATGTAGCCTATTGTTATCGCGTCCATTTCTCTTTTCGCTCGTCTCTCTTGACCAAATCTAGTACAGGTTCGAAAAGTAAGACCAGTTTCCCAGTGTTTCCTATTTAACATCGACTCAGTAGGGATGTTTCAGCCGTTTTAAACCACGAATGATGGTGGATTCGATCCGCATGTACTTGATAAACACGTTCGTGGTATTTGTGGTTTCTGCCGTTGATGCTATAAAATCCATCCATTGGGGATTATTGAGGAAATTGACCGAACCACGATTTTACTAAACAAATTCACTAAACAAATTCACGCTTGTAAAGACAAAGAATAAAGCATTCTTCTATAGTTGAGCCATACAATGTCTTCAGTCGCCATCAAGTTGTTGTCGGGAAGTTTCAGGAAGACATGTAGACCGGAAATGGAAAGGGAGACTGCTGACCGACACAAATGTCACTAAAATTATGCATAGATGTTACACTTATGAGGAATATCCATATTTTGACATGCGAATTTTCAACGTTTCGTGGGGTGATATTATGACCAATGGTTTTACAAGATTGGATCAGTAAATCTGGCTCAGGTCCATAGCGGACGCGTGGGAAAGAGGAATAGAGGAGGATCACTGGGTCAAGCCTCCTCTCGGAATTTTTGCGACTTGAATCGTTGTTGGATTTAAAATGCCTTCTTCTAACTTTCCTTTGTGTAGATAACGACAAATCTCAGTGTCAGCATCTGGACAACCAACGCTTCAAATTCAAAGTTCTTCACGTTTGACCCGGGGAGGGGTACTCCCTTCTTTGGCCTAAACGGGTATGTGCCGCCAGACAGTGTATGGCTTTCAGGGTCTTGAACCTTAATTAAACAGGGTATGCAATTTCACTATTTAGCGTCTTCAGCAGGGTGTCTTTCTGGACCAGTAGTCTTCCCTGCTCGCAGAGGTCTCTGGCACTGCTAGCAGCGAACCAGTAGCCTTGAACACAGTGTGAACGTTGGCGGCGCAAGCTCTACATGTGCCTGTACCAACAACATTTTCAAAAACATCGAATTCTTTGATTTCGGTTATAGAAAAATAATGTCTGTATGTGAAATGAAAAAATAAGAGAATAAAGGTTACGAATAAAGGTCTCTTTTCTTAAACATGTTATAAAAATAGGTCCGCAATGCGTACATGTGTGGCTTACAAAAGTTAGCTACTTCGACATGAAGCTGAAGAACTATTAGTATGTATCTGTTCTCTTATCAATTTTCTATTAGTAAAGCTACTTGTGATTACAGTCAGATAGCTTCCCATATTATTCCTGTCAATAAATAAAACAAGATAACTAGAATACAACAGACCATTATTTCCTGAAATACTCATTTTCAAGATGAGGGTAATAATAATAATAACAACAACAACAACAACAACAACTTTATTTAAGTCTCAAATCTTTCTAGCCGAGCACAGAAGCTATACTTACTTGGGAGACTAAATCAAATCAAAACAAAATCAAATCAAATCAAATGTTGGTTTTTGGCGGGATGGGAAAACCGGAGTACCCGGAGAAAAACCTCTCGAGGCAGAGTAGAGAACCAACAAACTCAGCCCACTTATGACGCTGGGAATCAAACTCGGGCCACATTGGTAGAAGACCAGCACTCTCACCACTGCGCCAACCCTGCTACCCCAATGCATACAATCTTTGTTATGGAAAAGTCTCATTTTCACAACAAAGGCTGCACATGTAGCATCGCTTTGAAAGTGAGGATTTTAGGAACTAAAAAACTCAGCATCATCTCCCATAGTGGCCTGATAGATTCAGTCATGATTTTGTTTACATAACCAAGTGGAAATGAGTTCTGAAACTTGTTTATAGGTTGATGTTCTTTTCCAAGGCAAGTGATTTGAAATTAACTCCATGGAAGCATTCCATATGAATATCTTTTTTGCATTTTGTGTACCAGCACATGAACACAAAACTTAAAAAAAGGGCCGTGACATTCAGCAAATGATGTGACCTACAATAGAGACCATTGGGAGCTTGATTTGGTTTAAATGTATGACTAATTTTGGACAATACACACATGCAAGGCAACATAATGCTCAGCCTAGGATTTGTTGTCCATTAGGCCACAAAAGTTCTACTTTCAGTCGATTGAGACCAAAACGTTCACAACGGTATTTGGGTTTTGTGGGACTATTTTAAATAAAGAACACAGAAAAAAATAGTTGCGGTAGGTGGATATGGGGTTGCAAATGGAAAAATTTAGGAAGAAAAGATAGGTGCATAACAAGATCAGAACACACACAATATTTTTAATGAATCATATGTTGAGTAGTATTCTGAACTAACATTACCTTAACATCGCCAATAATTTTTAAGCCAACAAGATTTACAATTTGACCTGGAGTGTTTTATCTCAGAGAAAGTTCAATAGAGATAGCCTGTCACCATAATAGATTCCAGAAACAGTAAACAAAACAAAAAGCCTGCACTCTAGCTCATTCCAGGTTATGAATGTTTCGTTTATTTAAACCAGCAAATATTGTCCTGCAATCGGGTTTGACAGTCTTAACTTTTCAGCAGTTGTAACACTATTTATATACCACATTATAAATTCGGTAAACCAAAACACTACTTCATTCGACATTTTGTATTGACCAACAACTTGTTTCAGTGTTGATAAGCTTAAATAAAAGACATTCATATTAGCATTATATTCCAAAAAACGATCTTTGAAACGCGACAAAGCATCTTTTCTTATAAGGAAATTGTCATGAAAGCCCATTCTTGAACGGTATTGTTCAACAGAGATTCCAATTTCGCTTACTTCAGACTTGATCTTGTCAACTGTGCGTGCATGGTTCGTCCAATTCAACAGCAACAGCATCGCAAGGGCAACACAAGCAAAGAAGAATCTCTTTTCCTTTCAAGTAATTTCAGAGGCTTCCAAATACTTTCAGACACTTTCAAGCTGGTCTGCTGTCAGATTCAAGCCATTCACTCTTAAATCTGATTTCTATTTTCAAGAACATAAATTTCTTAAAACAAATAATAGTTTAAGAACTTAAATTTCTTAAAATGGATTTCTCATTTCAAGGAATTCTCTCTTCTTTTAAGAACAATTCATTGTTTTAAGAAAAAGGTCTTTTTTCGAGAATTAAAAGGTGTTAATTCTTAATTTAAGGCAAATTTTCTCAATTTCAAAAACAGTTCAAGAGCTTGTTTTCTTGAAAAGGATTGCTTAATTTGAGAAAAATTCTTATATTAAAAACAGTTCTTGTTTCAGTTTTTGATTTCTTGATTTGAAATTAGATGTCTTATTTTGAAAACCAAAAACACTCAGTTAATTTATAACTTCAAGAAGTGAATCAAATCATATATTTCAGCCACTCCTTGGTCTGTGGGATCCAACTCACCTTCGAAGTAATGAGTTGCAGTGGACATAACATTCACACATAAGTTATTAGCAATAACTCTCAAAATTAATACTGGTCATAACACAAACTTAAAAGTAATTTATTATTGCATCAAAATATTGGGCTAATGTAAAGACGTCCTTTGTACAATCCCATGTGTTGTTACCTTAGTTTTACTTGTCAGCCCTACTTTACATTAAATCACAAACCCAATACACATGTTAGCTCTTTGTTATAATAAAAAGAACAAGTTAAATGCCGGTACACAGAACTTGCACGTGGTCTTTTGAAATATATATTACTTAAACAAAAGTTGACTTTTTTTAATTAAGAAATGTGCATGTTGTTCCTCACTAAAAATTGTTTTTACATCTGTGTCCAAATTATGCTTGCGCTCTGGTAGTTCCCAGTGAGGCCCCTGGTGACTTACTTAATTGCCTTTGAATTTTAAATGCTGAGCACCCTGGGCAATCTTGACTTCCCTACAGCAAGCATTTGTTAAACCAGATGCAGGCATCACAGGTTCAAACAAATTTTAGCACAATAAATTATTGCCCATATAAAAAATGGAAAGATTACATTCAATCCATATTCCAAACTTGGGTGTTAGACTTTGCTCCAGTGTAATCTAAAGTCTTGTAGGTTTGAGTTTGTAACATGCACAAATCCTTGTTATTGACGTAACTTGTTACTGAACTACTGGTTTTATAATATTATGGTGGGTTAAGTAATTCCATTAGTGTACTTAATTACATTGTACCTCCTGTAAACAACTTTTAGGGATTTTCGGTTGGTAAAATCACTCAAACTTCTATTTGTGCAGATCAAACCTTTCTAGTAAAAACCTTGTGGGATGTGGCTGGAGTGCCAAGGATACTTCACAAATTAATGTGATCAAGTTAGCTGAAGCCCCTCTAAAGGCACTAAGGCCACAAGGTAGCGGGCATTACCCCTTAAATCTACCAAAGCAAAGATTGAGCCCAAGCATTAGCAGCCATGGACAGCTGTTCCGGCCTTGTTAGGCCTCATCAGCATGGCATAGTTAATGCTCAGGCTCAAGTACCCACATACCAAGCTTGTTTTATTGATATGTGGTAACAAGGCTGAAACAACTGTCCATGGCTGCTAATGCTTGGGCTCAATCATTGCTTTGGTAGATTTAAGGGGTAATGCCTGCTACTTTGTGGCCTTAGTGCATTTAGAGTGGCTTCAGCTTACTTGATCACATTAATTATTTTGTGAAGTATCCTTGAAAGTTTATAGTGTTTGTTTTATGTTTGCAACAATGGTTAGTATTTCACACAACCAATATGGTATCCAGTTGCAATCAAGACCCAGCTACACACTTTTCACTTCCATGTCAGATAATTATATAACTCAGTATTACAAAAAAAACCCTCTTGAACTGAGTCAACCTTTTTTGGGCTATTAAATCTACATCCTTGTCACCCATTGTTTTTGGGGACTTAAAAATAATGATCATTGCAGTCTGCAAAAGTCTATAATTTCTAGCACTGTTCCTTCCTGCAGACTTGAGGAGTCTTTGGAGAAAATGTTATACACATGCAGTCAAAAATTCAGGTGTGACTATAGAAAATAGGTGAACTGCAGCAGCTCAAAAACAACAATTTTGACTTAATTTTTTGGACTATGATTGTGGAGTATGACTTATCTTTTCATTCCAGTCTGTAGAGGTCATGCACAGTGTGCTGGTATTTTTTTGTGTTTTTTTCTTTGGTACAATACCAAGAAAAAACTCCTCTGAAAACATGTAATAAGCAGCTGGCTTTTCTTGTAAGCAATGTTGAATGTATAATGCATAGCCAACAACATAAAAATGGCATGCAGGTAGTAGTTGAGACTGTCAGACTTGGTATTTAACTCGCATAGGATCCTCCTGTCAACCACGACAAATGTTTGAACGTTGTCCAAATCACTGAACGACATAAAAATTCAAAGTTGTGATTTGATATGCAACTCAAGAAACACTGTTTTATCATAAAATTGCTACAGAATTCCATCAAGTTTTGAGCATGTTTGAAACCGCTGCAACATCGCGGCAACAAATTGCACTAAAACTGCACCGAAATTATATCTACCGGTAGTTTACATGTGCAATTTTGAAGTTGTAACTTATGTGCGACAAAAATCGCCTGACGGGCCTTAACATGTATGGGAGTAGAAAAAGGTCTTTAGAAACTGATCTACGAAAATCTCATGTTCAATTATTAGGGTCCTACAGTTAAATTGTTTGAATCATGTCTCTGCTTCGGGTCTCAGAGTCTCAACTTTTTTGTGGGAGACTATGAGAAGAGTATAAAAGCTCAGGTCCTAACAGAAAGAAAGCTAGTGTTTCCATTGCCACAAAGTTGCCAATTTACCATTTATCACCATACCCCTAGTAATGTAAAGTTGGTACAAAAGCATCGTAATAATTTTCTTGGACTAGAATTGCATGCGATTGAATATTTTCTGTAAACAAAACATACATTCTCAGACAAAAATTACTAATTCAGAACCTGTACTGCCAAGCTACAACTGTACAGGAATCTTATGGGAATTAGGCCATTGGACAAAGGTCATGTGACAAACTTTACAATAAACAAAATAAACTACAAATAAAGAAAACGCATAGTTGTTTACTTCTTAGAGGAAGTTCTACATGGCTACAAAGGAGGCTCATAATGCCTCCCAGCACCCTGTCTGCAGTCTGGATAGAGTTAATAGACACCTTTACCAGTTCCCTATCAAGACAGGCTACATGCCCATTTTCTGTAACTCACATGGTTTGTACATTTGAATGTAAATTTATGAAAACTAATAGTATTCTTCGTTGAAGACAACTGAATACATCTGCAAGATGGAACAGTGTAAGAGTACAGACCAGCTTTCCCAAGCAAAAATGCATGATCATTAAAGGGGCATTGTCACGCTATTTTGCAACTTTATTAAAGCTAGAGGGTGTCTTTGCATCAGTTGAATTCCAAAATAATTGTCTAGTTTTGTTATTAAAGACTATTCGAAGGTACTGAAACTGTTTCCTGTTCCTGTTTATGAGTAAAAGCCTCAAAGTAATGATTTTAGCACAGAATTGACCTAAAACAGCAAAATCCTTGTGACACTGTCCCCTTAAAACGACGAATGAAGACAACTTTTGTCTTGAAATTCACAAGTTCTTGTTCTACATTTTACTCTTTCATTTTGTGCAGGTTATTACTAATTAGTACATGGGAGTCACAGAAAATAAAGAAGTTAAACATTGACTTCTATCAAGTGACTGAAGACTTTGCTCTTTAAAAAGCATTTGGTGATCCCAAAGCTCCCAGTACAGCTCAGTTGAACATCTGCATCAAAAAAAAAAAAACACAAGGCTAAAATCAAGTATTTTGCTGATCACTGCAGTCATTATTTCCTTTAAGAACAGTCTATGTCCCATGAACTGATCTTCAACTGCACTGAAATCAACAAAGAGGTCCAGTGAATAAATCAGTCACCAGAGAAAGGCAATGTCAGAGCTGTCTCAGTACAAACTAAATTATCTGCCATTTTGTTTTAAAACTAGGCGACGATACTGGACCATGAGAAGGTTGCAGGGTTCTGTAAATTGAAATGGCAATTTTCTCCTAAAGTGAGGAAGTACATGGTCCATCTAAATCACAAATTCTGAATCTCTCATCAACATCAGTAACATAAAAAAAAGTATAATGAGAGGCAAAGCTCTTTGGGATGAAGTCACATTTGCGATAAATGTGAAATTAGAGGCTAAAAAATTCTTGAATTGTCAAAATACTAATGAAATTAACTAGGCTTAAAAGTAGCACAGACGTTTCAGACTATGCCCTTCTTCAGAGTCACAAAGAAAGAGAAAGCTTACCTTTTCAAAACAGTACACTCCATCCAGATTCTGTTGCGGTGAAAAGCCATCATTTTTCATTTAAAATAAATAAAAATTCAAATGAAATCTTCTTAAAACCTGCAGGCGGCCACTGCAGACAGAACTACCAGAAACAAACGGTTTTCTCCAAGCCTGTAGTAGTGAGGCTGCTGACAAAAAACACTCCCATTCATTCCCAGTCTCTCCTGAAACGTGCTGTTTCCACACATTTTCTTACAGCGTAATCGGGCAGTAACTGTACTTCAAACGAACTTTAACGGTTTTTTTACGGCTTCGATCCGAAGAACACGCTAAATATGCACTGAATTTACTATTGATGGTGTCTACCATTTGAATATTTTTTATTAATTATTCGTTGGGAATTTTTATAAGCTGAAGTATATCACGTTCGCAATGGAAATACAATGTAGGAGAGTTCTAGACTGTTCTGTAGTCACAACCGACCCAAGGAAACGATTCTTGAATTGAAAATGCAATTTAAGAGTGCTATAAAGCAATATGAAAATAAGAAGCGATATCCTAACAGTAAGAAACCTTTTCTTGTTTCTAAATACTTATTTTAAGAACATTGTCATTCTTATTTTAACATCTCAAAGCAAGGTAACGATTTCTTAAATCAAGACTACTCATTTGATATTAAGGTCTCTTTCCCAAAATAAGTAACTGTTGCTCCTTGAAATAAGGATTTAAGCCTTAGTTTAAAATCGCAAGTTTAAGAGTGATTAATACAAATGTTATCTTGCGAGGGTCAAAAAATGATTCAGTGTGAAACAAAGGTCCAGAATGTTGTCCTGTGCGAGTACAAAACCTCGCTGTAATCCGCACTAAGAAGACAAGCCAACTGTAGGAAAGCCGGCGTGTGAAATCGAAGCAACAAAGATGAACGAATAACTGAATTTACACAAATGGCCGCTTTCTGAAGCTTATGTAACTTAGCCGAGCGTAGACTGGAACCTATCTGAACCACGTGACAAGCGCTTTGTCCATCGTGACAAATCCAACCATATCGGTTCACGGTGACAAAGCCAGGAATTTATCTTGGGCGATGACAGAGATATTATCTGGCAAGTTATTCAGAAAACAACAAAGCACGAATTCAAAGAAACGTAGAAATTGTCGACACAAAAATGTACAATATACAAATAATGAAAAATAAGTCCGTCAACATCCGGTCAGCAGTCTGACCCTTGTCATTTCCGGTCCCTTGTCACACATGTTGATTCGAGAACAACTTCTTCGCTCCTCAACGAACGCAAGGTATGTACCGGTCGCTTTTAGCCAAATACTCTATTCCTTATCGTACAGGCCTGCGTTTACCAAGCATGGCGAAGCAATTGTGTAACTCCTTGGATCGACTTTCTTAAGGCAGAAACCACAACATCATGGCAGTGTTTCATTCTTGTCAACTGTACTCTACAAGAAGCTAGATGCTTGTAAATACACGAGCATCCCAGTGTGGCTCAAAACATCCCTAGGTCTATTTTAGATGGAAGAGGCTATACGTTTTGACCTGACTATAAGAATATGTGCTCGAAATGGTAAAGAAAATGGAGCGAGCAAACGCAAAGGCGTAGCACTAAAAGTTGCCAAAACGTACAAGGTAGGTTTTCTGTCAACTTCGTTTCAATCAATCGTAATGATCTAAAACATCACACATCAAGTTTATTTCACAAACAAGATGATAGAAAACATGTTTAGAGCTTAAACGCTTACTCTTATCCACTTTTAGAGCAAACCAATCCAGTCTGAAAATGGCCAGATTTGAGCAAATTTATAACCCTTATAAATTTAAGTTAATGGGACAAACAAGACATATCACACTGTGTGACATACTACCTGGGCAAAGCTCTGCTTTCACGCTCAAAAATCATTTGTTGCTCACATGGAAACAACATCTCCTGTCACATTTGGCAAATCATATGCTGCTTTTATGCACTTGCGTTGCCATAGTGATTCACCCAGTTCATCCCTGCCATGTGCTTCAGTTTAGTTTGTTCACTGTAGCCTCTGCAAAAAAATTTCCCCCCTCCCTCCCTATCCTTGCTGGGTCCTTGGTCGTATGTGACACAGTCAAGTATTTCATTGTACCTTCATTAAGCCTCTGGTTTATACAGTTATACATTTATTGTTGGGTTTCAAGCATTGTTACTGTTGTCTTAGAGCTTACCAGCTCTGAGTATCCTTATTTAGCTTTAAAGCACTCCACTTTAGGGGGTAACTATGTTTTTGTTACCCTTAAAGAGCTGTCCATCTGACTTACATGTATATGGTTATCGTTGATCAAAATCTTTGTTGCTGTAGAGTCTGAACATGTGGACAATATCACTTATTTGACGTACATTTCCTAACATGTTATAAGCTTTTTGTGTATTAGCTTTGAGTGCTATTTTAGGTTACAAAGCACCGCATTGTATGGGTTGTTACTTATTATCGTTTCTCTTACTGTGATATCCATATATTATTGTTCATTCAGGGTTAATCCAGTGATCAACTATGTTGATAATAAGTGTCCTTGGGCACTCCATTATCTAATGTTCATTTAACTTAATGCCCAAACTTTTATAATCTTGTTATGACAAAGTCTGACAGATTATTTATAGCTCAATAAAACACGGGTTTGGGATGAAGTGCTCCCATACAGGTCACACTTTTGCCCCATAGACTCACTTATTTCTTCTATTCTGGGGTACGGAGCCCCAGTGAAGCTTTACAAAATTGTTACCATAGCAACTAAGTGAAAATCTGTTAAGATAAGGACCTCTTTCATTGGGGTTCTTGACCCCCTTGGAGAGGGTTTGGGGACCTTGATCCTCTGGCTCGAGATGATTATGACCTCGCCTTCAGCTCCCTAACTCGAATAGGATAAGGACCTCTCTAGCGGGGATTACAACCCCCTGAGAGGGTTGGGGGGATTATGACCCCTCGCTGGAGAGGATTGTGACCTCCTTGCCATGTAGTGTTAGTCTGTAGTCTTGACCTGTGCAGACATTTTTTCTGGAGCACTTTGTCCCCAACTCCCTTTATTCCACAAACTTGCTACTGTGTATTTTCTTTGCTTTTCTTGGGTCGGGAGCATTAAAGGTGTTTTCAAATTTGCATCAAATGTGTTTATCGCCCATGGCCAAAATATAATTTTCCCCATATTGATTTTCTTATTTTTACAAACTCTAGTATCTGTTTAAGCTCTGCTACGAATTTGGTGTCTGGAATTGATCGACTTGTTTTTGATGTTTGTCAAAATGGCCGACAGGCAACATAGTAAAGCCACTATATTCTACTTGTCTGTAGAAGTCAGAATACTATAACAGCATTTGCTTGAAAGTAGACGAATAGCCCTACCTCCTGGTGGAATGTCGTTTGAATTGGTTAACATTCACTCTAGAAATAGACTCAAATTTGTCGGCAATTTCAGAGTAAAATGTTTGCTCAAAACATGGGTTGGAGGTGGGTATGATCAATTGTTATTACCATGACAACGATACATCAGGTGACCCTTATGTGGCCATTTTCGTTCATCCCCCCAGGCAACCTACCTCCACACAAAAAATGAAAGGGGCGTTAAAACTTTTCATTTCCAACTTTGCTTCACTTTCTCAGAGACCTGCTCTTAAGCGTGTTGTGAGCTACCACCTAGCCTGTATAGCAAGCATTTCTATAGGGTTTCTGTAGGGAGGAGCTGTCCGGTTTTTGGCTGCATATAGCTGAAGCAAGCTAAAGACAAAAGCGAAGGGAGACAAACGACGTTTTCTTCTTCCCCCTTTCCCCATCCCCTTTCTGCTGAGAAGATATGGACCAACAATTGAAAGAGGTCGGGTGACTCTGGGAGAAGAAGAGTATGTAAATTAATTGGTTTTCTGATGTAGTAGTTGCACGTTTTCTTAAAAATTGAAAATTCTAAATTTGACTCATCACTCATGACTCATGACTCATTGACTCATGCGACTCAATGATACTTTACTCTCTGTTGCCAGTATTTATGTTTAAACGCGAGAGAAAAATAGGATATTATAATATTACGCTTGTCTTTCTTGTGTGGTGTGGCAAGCGAGAATCTTGAATAATCAGTCACAAGAGTTGAATAGATTTTGGATAATGTTAATTCGCATTCAATTTATACGTTCCGGTCATTTTCTGCAACAAGCGATAGGTTGTTTTCATCGGCGATTTGTGCAGACTAACGATAGAAATGTGATAGTTGTCATGTATGCAAATGTTCCCTTGTCGACGGGCGATCAAATTGAAACCCAGTTACCAAAACTCTATGCAAATGCGTTTTTGCGGGAAGAAAACTGTGTACCTTTGTCTTCCAGTGCATGGCTTGTGTTCGCTACGAAATGGACAAATGGGCGAATACAACGGCATTTCTCGTTTGCTGGAACGTTAGGACAACCTAGAATTATTCCCAGCAAAATTCAGTTCCACACGATTTATCATCTAAAGGTGGATAATTAATAAAATACAGGGCCGCTTATTGCTATACAATGAACAACAATCGGACACATGTAGATAGGATGGACCAAAGCCGCCCAGTCTTCCACATTTGCTCTGCGAAATCTCCGATTTTTTCGGTTGTTCGTGTTCTTTGCGCAAAAGGCCCCAACGAGAGCTGTCTTGATTAACATTTGTGGGTGACAACTGCATGATTAGAGTTGAAATGACAAATTTCCAACTCTTTGCCAGCTTTGTCAAGATTAGAATACCATAAAATGTTCAACGGCTAAATGGCAGTTTAGTTTAAATGGCAGAGAAAGCACTCATGCGGTAGGCAACAAAATTTAAAACTTTTCAGCTCAATCTTTCCGAAAGAAAAGAAATAGGACGTTACATTTTTCTGCCCTTTTCCACTACAACTGCTGGCGCAAAATGTAGGTGAGACAGCCGGTATTCTTTTTGTTCCAAAGGTGACATCCATCAATGGTTTTAGGTTGGCAATGCGTCGCGCTTTCCGAAAATTAATAACAACGGGATTTCATTGTTTTCCACGTTTCAGTCTAGCGCAGCATTGTTCGCCTTAAGGCCGTTATATATAACACCGGCTTTGTGAATATGACTGAGAGCTTCCATACTTTTTTTTAGAATTCGTTGCCAAGAAATAAGGCTTGTCAAGTCTCCCCATTTTACTTAGCTGTGCAATGTAGTGCAAGAGTTATTCTCGCCATGGAACTGAGTTATCAGCCGCAGCGGCAGTGATTTTGTGATTACTAGAAACAGTAAAGGCAGTCCACGGTGGAGCCCAAACCTCTATAAGAACTTCTTGCTTTACTTCATCCTGTGACCTTGACTGCCGAGGCTTTTAAGCTTTTCAGAATTAAAAACTTATTACACCTAAATCCGTTTGTAGTAGGCCAAGTAGCACGACTGCCGAAAGATCCAAAGCCCCAGAAATGTTCTGATCTGAATACCCAGAGAAACAGGGCGGCATAAAACTGCAAAGAAAAAAGGCTTACATGGGAGACAATAGAATATATACATTTACTGAATAACAAGGTGGAGGAACCACACTTGAAGCAACAAAAACAAGGGCACACACAAGTACTGCGAAGAAAAACCAACGCTTCAAGCTTAACTCATAGTTGGACGTGGCGATGGAAGAGCAAAAAGAGAATTTGGACTTTTGTGCTGGCCAGAAATGTTCCCTTCTAATGAGCACGGCAAATTAACACTACAATTTTTTTGTGTCCAAAGTAAAATTTTTCTTAAACACGAAATTTCCAGCGTTAATAGCGTTACAATTCTTAAAACAGGAGGCCATGTATATTTCTCGGAAATTCGGATTGTGACAAAAGTATAATGTCAAAACACTGTATAAGAAGACGTTGTTAAATGTTAGTTTTAATTTTATGCAATGACGAAACAATTTGGTGGAAAAAAGACGTTTTAGTAGCAGTTCAAACGAAAATAAAGGGAACGAAAACGCTGTTACTGAGCTAACTACCCAACCGAAAGACTGAATAGTTTAAAGGGCCTTTAAAGTTAGTTGAAAACGAAATTATATTCTGCCTTCAAATACCAACACCTCAAATGAGCTAACCACCCAAGAAAGACAGAATAGGTTTAAGTCAGTTGAAAAAGAAATTATATTCTGCCTTCAGATAAGAATAGCTCAAATGAGCTGACTACCCAAGAAAGACAGAATAGATTACAGTTAGTTGAGGAAGAAATTATATTCTGCATTCAGATAACAACAGCTCAAATGAACTGACTACCCAAGAAAGACAGAATAGTTTTAAGTTAGTTGAAAAAGAAATTATATTCTGCCTTTAGATAACAACAGCTCAAATGAACTGACTACCATAGAAAGACAGAATTGTCTCAAGTTAGTTGGAAAATAAGTTATATTCTGCCTTCAGATAACAACAGTTCAAATTAACTGACCACCCAAGAAAGACAGAATAGTTTTCAGTTGGTTGGAAAAGAAATTATACCGGTATTCTGCCCTCATATAACAATAGCTCACATGAACTAACCACCCTGCCCTTTTGTAGGAAACAACTGGGGGGTCCTTGAAGTAACGATTGATCGCTTGCTGTAGGAATTAAATGCCACTTTTTCATGGATATTTGTTTTAGTTTAGGGACCTCTGTAGTATTTTGTGACGAAAGGCAAGATTTCGCTTTTCCCTCGTATTTCTGTTGAAAGATTTAAGTATATTTAGATGATTTTAAACTATAATTTACGGTTCTTTAAAATGCGTTAACGTATCTTTTTCCGAGGATTTTTTCGGACACGTTTAAGTGCTTCGCCTTTAATTAATGAAGCGCTTTTTGACTCCTGGTGGGTGGCAACTGGAGAAGTGCATTTACTTGAAGTATTTCAGTAGGTTTGTAATGTTTTTTTTTTATCCAAAATAGACTCGTTTGCAAATCGTTCGCCCTTGAAAATGTTGTTATTAAGGAATGTAGTTTCAGTGAAGGGTGTTACGCCGTAAACCAGTTTATTATAGTCAAGTGGTGATCGTTCGCTGGTTGATTGAATTGCGCCACGGGTCTTGCTTTGCGTATTACATTCCAGATAGAGAATGATCGTACCTTTTCCAGACAAGTGGCTTAAGAGCCATTCGGCTGAGAATTGGTTTGAGCGCTCTATTAAGATACTGTGTACTGGAATGAGAGGGCTATCTTTATAGAAAGAGTCGTATATCTTGCACACTGTATCTGCCCTCTCCTCCTGAGGTATATTTGTGTAGACGCTCGTCACGCCATCGAGACAAGGAATGTATTTTCAGGTAATATCGTTGTACTAGGTAGGTAATATTGTTGAGGCTGAAGATTACTTACTTCGGCTTGAAGTGCGTCCAACTCAGGCTCGATTGAATCTATTTGGTGTTTTTTTTTTCGGCAAGTAGATTAGATCGAGGTGGCCTATTTTCCCGCCAGAAGCAGCGTTGCTCGGCGTTTCAAATGAAGGGTCATAGTATTAACATTCTTGCGACCGAATGGAATTGAGGAGGGCGAACTGATCAGACCATCGAATGAAATTTCTCTCCGTCTCAAAAGCGCAGCACATAAACCAAAAGAAGAAGCCATGCATAAGTGTCTTGACTGTCTCTTCCATCTCACTGAATTGGTGGCTTGATCGAGTTCCCGCGCAGAGATAACTTTCACTACGTCAGGAGAAATCTTACACACACCACGGGTCTTGCTTTCCAAACACAGCTCTTTCGTTAAGGGATACGCTTGTGACCCGTGAAAGACGCGAAGACTTGAACTGGCAGCGGAGAAGATCGTTCTTCCTTCATGCAGTTGTTGTGAATGATGTTTTACCGGGTTGAGCGTGACATACTCTTGGGGGCAAAAGGTCGCGTGAAATAAGTTTCGCTTTTCAGTTTTTATTTACCATTTTAATTCATAAGTTACCATTTAAAAATCGCCAGGATGTTTCTTCTTCAAACTGCATCGCATATATACCAGGGATTTTATCGCATATATACAAAGGATTATTTTTAGATTTTGAAAAATCACCAAACGTCAGTCTTGGTTTTTCTTTTTCTTACTGTATAGCCTCGAAAGCGCATGCGTATGTGACAAACAGGATTTTTTCTAAAGCATGTAAAAAGCTTTTCAGGCTTTGCACCACAAGTGTGAAAATTTAAAAACTGATTCATATAAAAGGGTTTTTAATCACATATATGAACTGAGGCTTGTATGCAAAGTATCTAATGATTAGAAAAAAGCGGGGGCCCTTCATTAGCGAACTGTATACAAGCCCACCCCATGGAATAACGAAAAAACCCCGCCCTTATTCCATGGGTTAAAAAATAATAAAAATATCCCCCTGAGATGGTGTCGGGTTGTTGGGTACAGCTATGGTCGGGCTTTGCCCGTCTGAAATGCCGCTTCAAGCTCAAGCTGGAGGGTGAAAAAAACTTAGCCCCAATCAGCGTCTGATAGAGCTCTAAGAGCGGTGTGGTGGTGGGCAAAAAACAAACCCCAAATACTTGGCCCAAAGGGTCTGATTGGGCTCGAGCGGGTGGTGGTGGGCAAAACAAATATGATAGTGCTCGAGTGGTGTGGTGGTGGGTAAAAATTGGAGTGCTCCAAAAATACCAAAAATAACCTCTTATGAGGGACTGGTGGAATATATTAAAAAATTGAGTCCCTCATGAGAGGTCTGGTGGCCACCAGTTTTGCTTTTTTTTTCTGCAGGATTTTTTAATTTAACCTCTGTTTTATGAAATAAAGAAGAAAATTTTGTTTTTTCCCCTCAAATTTCAGTTCAAAGCTTCGGCAGTTGCCGCGATCTTTTTCTGAATTCCTCTCTGATTTCTTCACGAATTTCTTCGCAGATTTTCTTGATGTCAGGCTGAGATAGCTTCAGAAGCGCTGGTTTATTTGCCACGTATTTTAAGCGCAAACCGGTTTTACTTCTGCGGTAGCGCTCGATATCACGCAAAACTGTTGGAAACTCCTCATCCGAGACCTTGTTGTCGTCAATTGCGATCAAAACGCAACCCTTGATTGAGTCATGTTTTGCAATAGCCAGAGCGTGAACCTTGGCGTGTTTTTCAACCTTTTTTCCAGCTTTTTGTTGAAAGCTGCCAGGGCTGTGGAAGCCACTCCACAAAAGGCACCGACAGCGCCCAGAGGGGCGCCAACAATAACCCCACATCTGTGAGAGCAGAGGCGAGACCACTGGAAGAAAGGTCAACCGACGCCCTGCCAAGTCCAACCGTGAAGTAGTGGACCACTTTCCTGGTCTTCTTGTATTTTTTAAGAACGACCCTGTAATGTTCCTCCTCATCAGCGATCTGTTTCTCAATTTTACTGATCTCTGTCAGCCGGAAACTGTTTGGATCCACATATCTGGATTGGAATTCTTGTGTTTGCACACCCACTGGGTGCTGCTCCGGAAGGTCTGGATAAAGCTGTGCATAATGTGTACCACCCTCTGTCGGAGTGGTCGACAACACATTTGCGGACGACATTGTAGTACAAAGACAGATTTATTTTTTCAATTGATCGACAACTCAAAGTGAAGTTTTTGACCACGAAAGTCAAACAGCTCTCCATTTTCATCTTTGACTGAAAGAGTCACACTGTTCACACAACCGCCAGTTGAAGCTGCTCGAAAGTATGCCACCTCAGCCATTTGATAGTTGACATTTTCGAAAGCTTTTCCTCTGATTCCGACTTTTGCAAGAAGGTTTGACTTTTTTCCATTCATCAAATTGCGGGTTGGGTCAACCAAATCACAATGAACAAAGTAAGTAGTTGATGTTTGTAGCTGTTTGACTAATGTTATTAACATTAAGTTTAGTTTAATACCAAGAAACCCGGCAAGATTTTCATCAAGTTGTATCTTTCTGTTGTTTTGATTATAAATAACAAGCGAGCCAACAGGCGAATGTGTTTCGGTGGGAAATAGTTCCGAGTATTTTTTTGAAAGCGTTTTCAATTTCTTTTGCCATGCTTTCAAGGGTGTAATGACCTGGGGAGAAAATTTGTTTTTTCTTTAGACTATCATCCGGATTCAATCATTTCATTGCCCCGCTTTGTTTCAAATTGTGCCACGAATTGCAAAGCGTGCACGAAATAAGACCGACGTAATCGGCTTTCGGAAGAGGTTCGTCAAAATAGACGGTGCAGGAATTGTCTGTTGTGACAATTGTAACAACAACCATTTTATTTTATATTAAAATGTATTTTTAGTTTATTAAAAACGTGTAATAAATTTTTTGGTCATCAAAGTCAATTTGCGTTGATTTTTCATATTTTATTACAAGTGAAACACTTTTTATAAAGTGAGAAGTTGAAGCAGCACGAAAGGTTTGTTATTCCGGAGTTAAATATTTTATTTTTGCCAATGGTTCTCCCATAACATCAAACTTTGCAAGAAGTGTAGTTTTTTTGCCATTTGAAAAATTTTGTGCTGGATCTACTAAATTACAATATACAAATAAAATGCTTGGGCCATTAAGTTGTATAAGTGTGCCATGATTAATTCTTTCAGAAACTTTCAAAAATTTCCGTATCGATTTTTGAAATTTTATTTTTTCTCTTTTTGGGTTCGCAATCTGAATTTCTGCACCAAATGGTTTATTTAATGCAGCATATGCTTCTGTTCCTATATATTTGAAAACAACATGAAGAATCTCAACAAGAGTTTTTGGAGTATAATGACCCCCCTTAAAATAACCACTTTTCACTACATTACCCAAAGAATCTGATAAAGAAATGTCACCTCCTGTTGGTAAATTAAGCCAAGAATTATAAAGTGAACACGACAAAAGCGAAACGAAATTGGCTTTTGGAATTGGCTCGTCAAAATTGACGGTGCATGGGTTGTCTTTTGTGACAACAGTTAAAATAACCATCTTATTTTAAGTCACATTTTTATATCCAATTAAAAATAGCCACATCGAAAGAAAGATGAATGCTTTGTGGAAATGGATGAAATTGCCAGAAGCGCAAAAAACTGCCCAAAAGGCAGAGGAGAAAGCCTGGGAGGAGTTTTTTTAAAAAATTCCCATAGGCTGACAAAAGTAAATTTAATGCGCAAACAGATTTCTCCGATGATCATAATGCAACATCCGAAATTTATTTCAAAGCGGGTGACGGCCTCCAAAAAAGCGTCTTCGGATCAGACCAAAAGTACTGGCCGGAGAGCATGAATAAGGCTCTGGGAGTAGAAAACAGGGGCACCCAACGACAAGTTTCGGTAGATATCTATTTGGTAGAGGGTAATTCGCCTTGGGCTTTCGGCGTCGATTAAAGAGTGCACTCGGGTTTACGTAACTAAAACGTGGCCTAAAAGATTCGATATTGGGAAATCATAGTCCCTGAGAATTTCGGAAAGGTCATAATTGCTGTTTTTGGCAGTCAAAAACGTCAACTAGCATTTTCGGAAAGAAAATAGTTTCCTAGAAAGCTCGTGGAAAGTTAATTTCAGCTTACATTTCCTCAAAGGAAGATTTTGTTCCCTAACATTTTCAGGCAATTAAAATTTCAGCTAGAGAATCCGAATAAATGAACTTCTTCTAGCTTATGAAAACATCATTTTAAACAGACTTCAAACACCATAAGGTACTTAAAAATGCCTTTGTACAGCTTTTGGTTGATTTGGCTCGTTGGGTGCTCCTGAGAAAAGAACGGAGGGTTTCCGGTGGAGCTTTCTCTCTTGAAGAAAGCAGCCAAACCAATTCCTGCGGCTGAATTTTCAGAAAAAATAACTTCTTTCATGGGCGAAACACTCGAAACAAGCAAAAAATATTCGTCACCCCCACAGACTTCTTCACGACAGAGTACCACAAAATTGCCCAAAACAACAAAATAAAATTCACCACCTCGAAATACGCGAAAAAATGGTTGGTGGGCCCGCACATAGCCTTTTGGCTGCAACAGCTCAACTTCGCGCTGTGGTGCTCAACGACTGGGTGCGGCGTTTCGAGAGAAATTCTTTTCGGCGATGTTCTAGGTGGCAGTTCTCAGTTGTTGCCGTTTTATCGTTTTCATGTCTACTTTACAACCAGACGAGTTCTCTTCGAGATGGATGGGATCCAAAGCGTGAGCAGTCTGCCGAACGACCCAAATTTCAAACAGCAAGATAAAAAATATGACGAAGCTTCGTACAGAAGGATCTGCGCCGAGTTTGGAGTTAACCCCAAAGCCGACTTTCGTTTCACCCACGGCCAGAACCACGGGCTGGGCTACGTCTTCATCCAGTACCCAGACGGTGATTTCGTACAAAAACAATGGCAATACCCCATGGGGCCGCTGTCGAACAGCTCTAACCATCGTTTTAGCGACGAAAGTGGGGCCAACGACTCAAACACTCTTCACTTCATCAGGAACGACCAGGGGGCCGACAAACAGTTCGAGTACTTTGTGTCGGAAGCTGCTTTCCGGCTAACACAGGCGGGCCTCCCGGGCTCAATCAGTCAATTGAGGCCTTCGTTTACTGCATCTTTGGAGCGCAGGTTAACGTTCGGAGCAGCATTCTTGGGGACGGGGGGAGGACGAAGGAAGACCAGCGCGAATTTCTTGTTCTCCTGTAGGATGCGATAAGAACGTCTGACATCTCGAAAAGCGTGCAACATTATCAGCTAGCTGTCGACGAGGCAAAGGTCCGTTTGGACCTCGTGGTTGCGCTGGGGACCTGGCTTATGCCGAGCAGGATGGTTCTGAACACAGGCAGCCTGGTCGGCTAAAACAACGAGCTGAAGCAGTCCATTCGAGAAATGAAACTTGGGGTAAACAACAGCTTGAACCAGGCCACAAAAAAATCGGCGCTTCACCTTATGGCTGGCGGTCCTTCAAAGGTAAAAGTCGCCAATAGCCCCCTTCCAACCCAATTCATAAAGCAGCAATCAAAGCCCAGAACACATTACCTCCTGAAGAAAAAAGAAAAAATCGCAACCACCCGAAAGTTTACACAAAACTTTGCAGGAAACGCAAAAAAATTCCGACCAACCAATTCCCAAACCTATCGCTGACGAGGACCATGAATTAAATAAGATTCTTATTGGGGTGGGAGCAATTTTAATCGCTGGAATTGTTTTTGTTTCTATTTACTCTAGGAAGAAGGAAAAATGAATTTATTTGTTTTTCTTGACATACCTTTCAACTAGAAAGGCGACCACAGCCAGAATAATAAGCCATATGAGATCGGCCAGAAAACTGATTGCCTGCCCGGCGGTTTTGAAAAGGAAAGAAACAATCGAGCCGATCAGGCCGGGCAGAAGCGAAGCCGTTTTTTTCCCGATCTCTTTAAGACCGCTTCCAACCGCTTTGGCAAGGGCTTTCAAGGAGTTGGTTATCGCGCCAATAACGGCCCCGATTGTGACTCCGGTGGCGAGAACGATCGCTGTCACTGTTACGCCATATATTTTTTTTAAATTTCTTTGATCCTTTCTCGAAGAGGCCTCTCTCGTTCCATCTCCTCAATCTGTGTTGTCAACGGTCTGATCCCTTGTTCACGCTGTGCCACTCGGGCTTCTGCCGCAGTTTTTTTGAAGAAATTTTTTGCAGAAATCCAAGCTAGTTCACTCGAGACTTGCGCGCCGCCAAAAGATGTCTCATCAAAAGATTTGTCTGGCAGTCTGCTTTTTTTCAGGCGGCAATATTTTTTGGAGCTGAATTTTTACACCATCATGAAATGGTGTGGACGCCGAGCCCGGAATGAAAGGATTTGTTTCATCTTGATCTTCCTCATAGTCATCGCCGTCGTCATCATGCTAAGACTCAGGATCATAACCAGGATTGTCGAAGCCTCCTCCTTCTGCCATTGTGCAATATTTGCAAGCAATTATTTTTCAATTTAACGTAAAAGTCTGCAGTGAATATATTGCGTAATTGCATTATGTCTTTGCAGCCAGACCTTCTTCCAACGCACAAAGAAAAAACGCTCGCCGCGATGAAAGCCGAGCGCAAGATTAATCGCATAACGTTTGATAAGAGCAAAGCCAGCCCCGGCGAAACTCTATACGTTTCGGTTCCCAAGCTGAACGAAAACGAGGTATGAGTTCCCGGAACGTTCTCCCTGCTGTTTGACATAGACTTGGCTGGGGGCCACGCCAACAACTACCTCGTGCAAAATGTCTCACGGGCGCTGGTTGACAAGCTGGTGGTGAAGTACGGGGGCCCTATTTTGCAAGACACAGTCGGCTACGACATTTTCAAAATCTGGGAAGACCTTTTCCTTTCCCAAGAGGAGAGGGACAACATGCTGTTCAGGGGCATCCAGAGCGAGACCCTCAACAAAATCCACTCAGATGCTGGTGACAAGGCAATCTCAGGAGTCGCTTCGGAAACCAAGCTGGAATCAATTTAAAAGAAAAACTACCGGATCCGGCTTGACCACCAGATTCTGTCCGACCATGGAATCTTTTACCCCCACGCCGTTTTCAACAATCTTGTGTTCGAACGGACCCTCGCAAGTGCTGACAATGTCGTGAAAGGCTCAGACACAACGAAAATCAAATACAAGCTAACAAACATCCAAGTAGAGTACGAAATGATCCGAAGCGAATCTTTGTCTTCCAAAGCGCCGAGTATTTACACCTCCGGGACAGAGTTTATGTACGACCATGTGCATCGGGAAGAGGTTGTCACATTTGCAAAAGGATCCGCAACGCGTTTGAATCTCTGGGTCAACCCGCGAAGAAGGTCTTTGAAATGAATTCTTCTCCTTTTCATTGAGCCTCACACCGCGGGAGCCAGGGACTCGGAAAAGTTTTTCAACCCCGACATCACAAAAGTAAGCGTCACGATTAATGGCTCACCCAACCGGTTGTACAACAAAGGCCTGGACGGCAAGGACATTTGGGAGGAGGTCAGCCGCTTTTTCATGAAAAAGACGAACAAAACGCAACACATGAATTTAAAAGAGTTTTACACAGGCGACCGCTTCGGGCTTCTCATTGATTTGAGGTCGATGGCCAACCGGGAAATGCACGGCAGCGGGGTGCGACTTGTAAACACAAAAGACTGTGTGCAGATTGAGCTTGAACGGACTGCCAGCGGATCTGGAAAGGTCAGTTGCCATGTTTTCACAATCAGCGACTCGCAGATGAACATTCAGAATATGCAATTAGATTCTGTCCAGTATTCATAAATCAACTGAGCAACTGTTCGTTGAACAATAACGAATCTGGCCAACATTCCTTTCAACACTTTGGTCGTCGGCCCGACAAATTCGGGGAAATCCCAGTTCGTTGTGGACCAGCTCTACGGGCCTTTCCGTGGGAAGTGTGAGTTCATCGTGCTCATCTGCCCGACTTTCGCGCACAACAAGACCTTCCATGGAATCGGTGAAAGGGATCCGCGAATGGAAATCGTGATTTGCGAGCAGCATGAGGTGGAAATGTGGCTGAAAATTGTAAAACTTGCCATCACGGGGACCAACATCCTTATCATCCTTGATGACTGCATGGCTTCAAAGGAAGTTAAGGGGCGCACAGGCGAGCTGGTCAACCTCGCTTTCTCGGCCCGCCACATTTCAATCAGCGTGTGGGTGCTCACCCAAAAGTACATAAGCATCATGGCGTCATTCCGGGAAAACGTTGCAGCGGTCGTTCTTTTTTACACGCCCGCAGCCAAGACAATGGAAGCTATCTTTGAGGATTTTGCCGGCGAGCTTACCGCAGAGGGGTACAGAGACTTCATTGCGCAGCTGAAAAAGTGGAAATACTCGTACCTTTTCTTTTCTCTGCGGCGTCCTTTCACAATCGAGCATGTGGTACCCCTGCCTTGGGGCTGGGAACCGAATCCCCGCATCGAGGTGGGAAATTAAAAATGAAAACATGGTATAACAGCACTTTTCTCGAACAACAGTAATGGCAGAAGAAGAGCAAGTAATTGCAGATGTTTTGAATGTCCTGGAAGCCGAGCACATTGGCGCTGAAGGCGCCGTTGGCCTTTCAAGCATCATTACCGACAGCCCCGACATCCCTGCTCTGCAAGAGCAGCTGGCTGTCCTGGTGTCGACTGGAAGTGCAAGGAAGCCATCGGGGTTGCGTTGACACACGTGCAGGTGAAGCGCCTCTCCGACAAAAGAAGTCAAGAAGTACAGCAAAAGGTACGAGACCTTCATGGGCGCCAAAACAACAGAACGTTTGATTGACAGCTTTATCTGTTTGACCACCAAAGCTGCTGGAATGTTCCTTAACATAAAAGACATTGAAGCTTACCAGGAAGAGATAAAAAAAGACTACATTATCAATAAAGAGCTCTCCTGCCTTGCTGGCTCCCTTGCATTAAAGTGCAAGAGGCTTCTTGCGGCGGCCAATGCAGTGCTGATAACAACAAAGCACATTGATTTTTCCAAACCAGGCGCTGAAAGCCCAAATGCTGAGGAATGCTCACCAAATGCTGAATAATGCTCACCAAATGTTGAGTAATGCTCACCATTTGAGCAAATGATGTCTTAAGAAATGATGGACGGATTAAACGCATAGGTCATGGAAGGATTAATCGACAAGGTGGCCGAAAAGTTTTTCCAAAAATACTTGGGTGGTGTTTTAACAGTCAAATATCCTGACAGGTTCAATGAAATCGTTGAAAAATTTAAGGCTGAAAGGTTTGAGAAAATTTTGCAGGATTTTTCCCCAGCAATTCCCCAAGAACTCTGCAAGTATTTTGCTTACTTTCGGCTTGGAAGTTTTTTGATGGAAACGGTTGAGTGTGCCGACGGCAAAATTTACAGCAAATTTTTTCGTTTTAAATAAAAGAATCTTTTTGCCATCATAGATGGCCGAGCAAACGCCTGAAAAGTAATCAGCCCCAGAAGAAATAAAGGGCGAAGACATTACACAACAGGCGACAAACCAGCTTCCTCAAGAAAAAACCTGCACGAAAAACCCCAAGCGGGTGGCTGCAGGCCAATTTGTCGCCGGAAAAAACCGACAGGCCCGCGAAGCACAAAAAAAGCTGCGGCCCAGGCCGCTGCGATAATAGCGAACGATAAAGCGAAAAAGGCCAGTCAGCGAAAAGAATCATCTCCAACAATTGCCACTGAAAATGAACACTCTAATGCGAGGCGTGGCTTTCCTGGTCTCAGCACAACCCAATGGCTCATGGCTGGAAGTATTGTCGTATCATTGATTGGGATTTACTACAAACGCAAAGAGCTCAAAGCCGGATTCTTTGCTGTGAATCAGTTGGCGGCTAAAAACAATTTCACCTCCAATGGGCAGGAAGAAAATTTTGTTGCCCCTCCTGTAAAAAATTTCTCAAGTTCTGCAATCCCAAGGCAGGAAATTAAAAAAGTTGAATTAAGAAAAATGGATTAATTAAATATTTGTTGTATTGTGTATATCGAGATGGTAAATTTCAATCTTGGGAAAGCACTTTTCTCCGCTGTAGGAATTTTTGGTATTTCTTTGTCTGGGGTTTATTTTAACCAACAGGTGGTTGAAGTAATAAAGGGCCTTGTGAGCGCTCCTTTTGAAGATGATGAAGAAGAGAATTATGAAACAGATGATGAAGAAGAGACTGAAAAAATTGATGAAAAATGTGATAAGATTTTTGAAAAGATTGATGAAGTAAAGGAACTTTGCAAGAAATAATATCAGCCCGCGAATTAATTTTATTTAAACTTTTGCCGCTTGCAAATACTGTCTGAAAGACAAAAACCATATCGGACAACAAGCTTTTCAAAACTATCACGGATGCGGCGGTTTTGACCGGTCTCATCGTGGGGATTGGCTGAGTCGTGAAAAAGGTTGTGAAAGAAAATTTCACTTCCGACCCAGCAGCAGCGCAATGAATTACGTGCAGTTCACTGCGGTCCCGGCGGCAATTATGGCTCTCAAACGGTACCTTGAGGACCAAAAAATCCTCCCCACGAACGTTTAATGAGCCAAATTAAGAAATCGGCTTTCATGTATAGCAGACAAATGGCGATGATCGCTAATATGGTTGGAGGAGCGGTTCTCAATGCAGCGACTTTCATTGGCGGAAATTATCTCGCCAAGGCGCTTGGCGGAGGCGACGATGCCATGCTCGACAAAAAAAGCGACACGACAAGGCACTTGAGGCTTATCAGGCAGCTTACGCCAAATACAATCGCCAGCGCATCCGGCTCCTTGACTGGATCCAAACAAACGCTCAGATAAAAGCGCAGGCAAAGCAGAACTTCACCAACACAGACTATGCCTTCAAGCTGTATAACCAAGTGCATCCAAACAAAGCATTGCCCCGCTGAAAGAACCAAAGTTTTCCGATTTCTACCAGCCAAGCGCGCAGAAAAAACAAGGTGAGCTGCTTTTATTGGGCGCCAGCACTCTTGCTCTTGGCTACGCCGCTTTTCGTTTCCTTTAAAGTTTTGGGAAGGAATAAATTTGCTGCAGGGCAGCAGTATGGATGCCACACTTGCAAAAAATACTACAGCCCGGGCGGCTATTGGAAAGGGTTGGCGGCGATCAAAAAACTTGCCGAGGCTGCCAAGGTCTCCGAAGATGTTGCAAAAAAAATGGCTGGTGAAGCAGGCGCCTTGGCAGATATATCTCCCTGCACCGCGTCGTATTCTTCGACCCAAATTCGATGTTTTCACATCAAACAAGGTGCATCAAGCCGACCTTCTTTTTTTGCCTCATGACAAGCTGCCGCGAGGCCGCAAAGTTTTCAAGTGCGCGTTGACCGTTGCCGACGTGGCCAGTCGCTACAAAGAGGCTGAACCCCTGACCTCGAAAAACTCTGATGAAGTTGCACAGGCCTTTCAGAAGATTTACAAGCGCGGGCCGCCGAAATGGCCTGAAATGTTGCAGGTGGATCCTGGGAGCGAGTTCATGGGTGCTGTCTCCAAAGAGATGGAAAAACACAAAACCCTTATCAGACTCGGGCACCCAGAGATTCACCGCGACCAGGTCATTGTCGAATGTTTCAACCAAACCCTGGCTGAACGCTTTTTTGGCCACCAGTGTGCTGCGGAAATGCGTCTGCCTGAAGGGAAGAGATCCACTGCGTGGGCGAAGCGGCTGCCCGATGTTGTTGCGGCTTTGAACGATGAGAAAACCAGCCTCACCGGCGAAAAGCCGACAGAAGCGATAAAGGAAAAAGTTGTTTCTTCCAAACCTTCTTCAACATATTGAAGACCTGTGGGGAAACACTAAAAATAGCTGCCCTCTCTTGTCAATGTCCGGTATCTTTACCAACCCGGCGAGTTGGAGGGCGGCAAAAAAAGAGCCACAAACCCCGTTTGGTCTTTGAAAGTCTTCAAGATTGAAAAAACGGTCGTGATACGCGACGCGCCAGTTCTGTACTATTTGCATGACGGACCTAAACGTAGTTTCGTTCGTGAAGAGTTGTTGGTTGTTCCCCCAAATACGGAGTTACCCCTCGAAAATTTCATCTAACCACTCCATATTTTTTTTCTTGGCTTCAGTCGGTGGCGGATTGTAGCCAAAGGCTTTTGTGTTTATTCCGTCTTCCTCTATCCATCTCTTTGAATCAAACGCTGACAGAGAAGTCTTGTGGATGTGCATTCCGAATATCTCATGCTTGTCGTTATGAAGAATGTTCATTCCGTGTGTCAACTGTTTCCCTCCAAAGAGTGTTTCTTTGTAATGCTCGTGCAGGATTTGCTTCTTTGCAACATTCTTTTTTACACCTTTTGCCTTTTTGATATTTTTTTCGTCCGCTCTGAGGATTGAGTACATTTTCGGTCGCAAGCAGATGCATTCGGCAATTGGAGTTCCGGCGCATTCGTCTTTCATTTTTCCCAAAACCTTTTTGTTGATGTCTCAGTGAAGCAGGTGTTCTTTCGGGTAGTCACTCGTGTCGAACATATCCAGTTGGGAGCCCATGTCTTTGTAGATATCTTCTCTTTCGATTTCAAGAAGAAAGCTGTCCTTGTCTGTGTAAAGAAGCTGACATTTCGGTTCGTACTGCTTTTTAAGGAAGTTGTAGAAAAATTCATACATCAAAATTTTCCTGTTTTCGAGGATCGTCATCCCAGTGTAAACGGGTTTGTTGAGAAGCAATTTGCTTTTGCGCATGTCAATCCCGGCAAGGTTACTTGCAAAGAACGTGTGTCGTGAGTAAAAAGGGCTGGCAATCAGTTTTCTGAGTTTAGTCTCCTCGAGGCTGTGCACCAGTTTCACGTCAACACGATTGCGCAGATTTTCCATGGTTTTGCCGAAAACAGAGTTGTTCATGAGTTTGTAGAAATCCTTTTCGAATGTGGTTTTTGGCTTTTTTTTCGAACTCTGTGTTCATTCTGATGTAGAGCTCCATCCAGGGTTCTTGGTTGAATTCCAGTACCCTGTGCACCTTTTTCAGCTTCATTCTCTGTGACAAATAGAACTGCAGGTTGCGATAGTGCACCACATAATTGTTTTTATCCTGCAATGTCAGCAAAAGTTTTTTGCAGTCCGGTGAGTTGAGATTGAGCTCTTTGGCGAGATTGTTTTCGTTGGGTGATAACCATTCTTTTTTCACCGCTTTCGTTTCCGGTGCAAGGGGTTAGCTGTTGTGCTCTTCGTGCAGCTCTCTTGGGTATTCAAGGTCAACCTCAAGAATCCAACCAAATTTCACGTTTTCTTTTTTACTGCGAATTTCGTTTTCTGTGGGCATCGCCACTTCCATTTGAAACTACTTTTGGGGAACGGCTTGTTCATTGCCCATCCGTAGAGCTTGTTTGCATAAAAATATGCGATGAACGTGTTGGGCTTGCTTGGGTTGTAGCCAGGCACCTGGGGGTTCTTTGCCTTGGCGTGCCTTTTGCTGGCCATCGAAATGCCGCCTCGCATCCCTCTTTCCACGAAGAGATGCATGTCGATGTCTGTCAATAGCTCCAGCTCGACACCAGTCTTTTTCAGGAGAGCGTCCCATGACAGGCCGGGCGAGGTGTAGTAATGCGCCGGGTCCAACCCGTACTGTTTTTGGCACAGATCTCGAAAGTTTTCGAAAACATCAGCAAGCAATGCAACGTCTGTCCGGACATAAAGGTTTTGGTAGTCGCCAAGAGTGTTACAACCGAACGTTTCCCAAACGTTGCACACGTGCGCGTATTCTTCGTCTGAGATGTGCATGCCGGAGAGATTGCTGTAAAAGCTTTCTTTGGCTGGGAGACTAGTTTCGTCGAACTTTCCCCTTTAGTCCATGTACTCATAGGGATAAATCCCCTTTTTTGAAGAGAAGATCAAGCTTTTGACCTTCGGCGCTCCAGGATCCAATCACAAGGTTTTTTGTAATTTTAAACGCTTCTTTCGGTGTCGCTTCCACAAGTGAGTTAAGGCTGGAAAGCAGAAAGGCAAGGCTGTCGATGAAACGCAGGTTCCCCAAAGAAAATGAAATCTATTCTTCCATGTTATTGGCGATACAGTTAAGCTCTCCGGCCCTCTCTGTCTGTGACATTGCTTGCATTAAGTGGTTGGGATCGTAGCCTTTCAAATTGTGGAACACAACGGGAATCGGAATTGTTTTAGGGTTTATCCGCAACGTTTTGTTGTAGGCATCATGCGCAACCCCGCAAAACTTTCCTGAAATGTGGCAATGGTCTTTCACCGCGTCTCTGAAGTTTTTCTGAAGTAGTGGCGTTGTGCAGAGCAGGCATTCTTCTTGGTTTTTCTCAATCCATTTGTCGATGGGGTCTTTTTTTTTTTTTTTTTTTTGCATTTTCGGCCCAATAAACTTGATTTCTTTTTGTGCTTGATAAAAACAGCCTTTGTGGCTTTGCCTACAATACTTACCCGTATTCACAACCCAAACGCAAATAGAGTCCACAAATTCAGGCTTCAGAAGACTTTCATTGCAAATGTGGCAATTCTGAGGTTTTTTGAGGTTCGACCAATCATCAATTGTCATCACAAGCGGTACCACTATTTTCAAACTTTCACGCAACCTTTTCTCAACTTTTAAGATCCTTTCCAAAAACTCTTCCACAGCGTTCTTTTGCCCATCAGCGCACTGCCTGTATTTCACAACAAGCTTGCTTTTGCCATCACATCTCACGACTGAGAAGGCAAACCCGCAGGCTTCGTGTTTGTCCGTTTGTTCTGTGTGGCTTGTTCTCTCGCGCTCTCTTTCGGGAATATCATTGATCAAAGCCTCAAAATCGGTGTAAACAACAAATGGCGCTTTCATCTGTTTGTGAAAATTTTGAAATTTCAGTTTCTTTTTGTTCACACCATTGCAGTATCTTGTGTGCACTGTAAGGATGTCTGCTCTCGTGAAACCTGTCAAACACGTTGTGCAGAAGTGTTTTGCAATTTTTTTTTTGATCAAAAAGAAGGGCAGACAGTCTCTTCACAAAGCAATAATGCATGTTTTCGTCTTTGTGAAGAAGTATCAGGTTAACGCCGACCGGTTAGCTTAGTGGTAGAGCACCGGACTACCGTGCGGGAGGTCGCGGGTTCAAACCCCGGCCGGACCAACACTCAGGGTCTTTAAATAATTGAGGAGAAAGTGCTGCCTTTGTAATGACATCTGCAAATGGTTAGACTTTCTAGTCTTCTCGGATAAGGACGATAAACCGTAGGCCCCGTCTCACAACTCTTCATAATTGATTCTGTGGGACGTTAAAGAACTCACGCACTGTTCGAAAAGAGTAGGGGACGTAGTCCCCGGTGTGGTGGTCTACCTCTACTAGAATGTGGTTATGGGGAGGGATATGCAGTTACGGGCCTACAGAAATTGGCGCGTGCTGTTGTAGTGTCCCTGCCAGGTCTCTGGCGAAGACTATAAATCATAAATCATAAATCAAATCATTCTTCGAATCCTTTTGTCCTTCTCGCTGATACTATGTACAATTACGTGGTCATTTTCCCACCCAAAAACGTTAATGGCGAGGTTGCAATTTTGCTTTTCAAGCTTTCCAATTTGTTTCAGCGGTGTTGGGAATTCAATGCCCTCCCAGTTGATTCCGTCATTTATTGGATATTTGCTTGTTCTTTGAGCATCTTTCCCATTGTGGGGAGGAAATAAAGCCGCTCTCAAGGACCATTTTAAACATTCATTGTCTCTGTTTCTTACATTGACAATTGCTTTTTTGTTTGGAAGCTTTTTTGGGGGTAGGGGAATGTATGTTCCCCCTCTCAAAGGTTGATACCGGGTTACATTAACATACGCAGTTTTTATTTCATCAACGGTCCATCCAGATCTTCGCTCTGACCAGTTTTCTATTTTGCCTTCCATCGTGTCAACAAATTCTTCAAATCTTTCTTTGAAATCTTCAACATGATTTTCTTTAGTAAAAGCGTGTGGGTCTTCTTTCAAATAATGTCTATGTTTTTCTTCTTCCATTTCTCCTCGTTCGTTTTGCCTTTCGCTCTTAAACTTAACTTCCAACCCGAAACTTGCTTTCACTATTCAATTTTTTTATTTCCTCCCTAAGAACTTCTAAAGCTTTCATTTTCATTGTATTTCCAGTGAATCCAAAGATATCTCTTCTGTCGGCGTTTTCAGGAGCAACGTCCAAATTTCTCCAAACATCAAGCCAACCATCAAAATTGGTTTGTGAAACGCAAAACTCATCCCACTCCAAATTGGGTAAATCCTGAAACTCTGGAGGAGGCTCCAAAATCAGATCTCCAATGTCTGCCGGGGCATAACAATCGTTCAACACCTCTTCCTGCATGCGTGCTGATGCCATGCTGGTCTGTGCCCAGATGGGGTGAATATTCAATAGGAAAATATTTTGGCGCACTTTTATGTCCTTCTGAGCGCATTTCTCTAATAGGGTGGGTCGGAAAAACTGGTTTGACCCCGTTTGACTAATTAAAAGCCCGGTTTACAAATCCCCGAACCTCCCTTTAGAAATTTTACAAAAATTGCCCGAGGTCAAAGACACACATGTAAAAGGAGGCACTTCTGGCGCATTTTCATGATATGTAAACAAGCTTCTTTTCTCAATTTTACCCCGCTGAGGGACAACTTGGGTGGTGGGGGAAAGTTGTCCCTCAGCGGGGTAAAATTGAGAAAAGAAGATTGTTTACATATCATGAAAATTTGCCAGAACTGCTTCCTTTTACATGTGTGTTTTTGTTCTCGCAACAATATTTCGAGTTCCTTTGCATGGAGTGTGGCCGAAGATGATTCCCAGTGTAGGAAAACGGTTTTCAAGTACTGAAATGTTCCAGCAGCTATGTGCCTAAAACAAGTAAACGACTTCAAGTTATCTATGTATACGGGGAATGTTACGTGTGACCACAAAAAGCTGTGTAACTATCGTTGTCTCACCCCAAACTGTGAAAACTTGGAGGTGTACAAACGAAACGGAGCGATAATTCAACTATGAAAGGTTGGTTATGCTTGCGCGCGGTTGTATTTCAGAAAATGTTGTAATGTACGCATTTCAGAAAAAACTTGCAATTTGTTTACACAAAAGATTTTGAAGAGGCCATGGAACGTAGTTAATATAAAAATTATATTGTGACTTAAAAGTCCATCAAAGTTACATCTTGTAAGCGAGGAGATTTGAATCCGTTTTGAAATCAATCATCTCTGAACTTAAGTATTCCACTTTCGGCGACAACGTAAAACTATAGCATCAAAGTAAACTACAGCATAAATAGAACTGTGGAATATTCTAGAAAGTTTAATAAAGCTGCTAACGAAGGGCTGCGAGCTAAAATTGCTAACAAAAACACTCAAGTTGAATCAATGGCTGTTACAACTTCCGTGTTCAAGTGAAAACAAAAATGTGGAATGTGGTGGTAATGCTTGCGTTTGCACGTAAATTTAAGGTAGCAAACGTCTGTTGGAAATCGAGTCACAAATGTATAATAAGGCTTTGCAATGGACACACTATACACTCACGACTGAATGGAGTATCACGTTAGAAATGCAATTCGACGGTAAATGGGGCAAGAAAACTCCATCGCTTGACCACACATTGCAGACGGTAATGCCCGCTTATCCGTCGGCGATTTTGCCAACATCAAAGAGGGAACAGCAGTCTTCACAATTATGAGTCACTCGGGTTTGATGCATGTTAATTTATGAAAAATGGTCCGATAGCTGACGTTATTAGTCAGAAATTGTTTCGCTCAAATATTGTTTGCTTGCTTAGAGGATATTGCTTAGAGGATATTCAACGACAAATTAAAGATAACTGCTAGCTATTACGAACTGTTTCATATGTAAAATTCACCCGTTATAAAATGGTGCATTATGAAAGAGCCGGTGTCCCTAGAAAGACAAATGCTCATTTGTCGATCAACAGTCACACCAAGAAACGCAATAGCTTAAAGAAAAGAATTCCAAACTTTCCTTTTCTTAACATTTTGAACAAAAAAATAATAAACTACCACTGTGCTGTTTTAAGACTAAAAAAAAGGTAAAAAAAAAAAAAAAAAAAAAGCAAAAAGGACACTCGGGTACCAACGATTCAAACTTCGTGTTCTATTTTTTCTTCATGCTGAGAAGTCAACATATTGTCTGACGTTCAAAGCAATTTCATTTCACTTTTTGTGTGCGTAGACAACGTTGACAGCACTAGTTGAAAATATTCTCTAAGTGTAGGAAGTATAAAAATAGTTTGAATGTGGAATCAAGCAGGCTTAATTTAACTGTATACTCTAATTCAGAAATGAAATTCAACCTAACCGGGCAAATTTTTTACATCCGTTGTGGCCGCGTCTTCAGCTGTTTGCTAGTTTCAGCACGTACGCAACCGGTGAAGAGAAAATTACTAAAATGACAGGAAAACCTTATGTGATCATATAAAGAAGGAAAACTGCGCACAAGGCAGGTAATTGAGTTGCAGGCTTCATGCTTTTGTACTTGCTTTGAAAAGTGCGCCTTAACTTATAAGGCGTGAGCAGTTTCAAGAAATGTGGTGATAAAACTAAAAACGCTTGTCTAAACGGAAAGGTGATTTGGAGCAATAATGAATTTAGAAAATGCCCCGAATTCATAATAAAGTTTCTAACAACAAGGGTGAACTGGACCAAGAGCTGTTACAGCTTCTATGATCAGGACAGGATAAATAAGAGGTGGAGATTTTCTCGGATATGCTTGCATTTGTATTTGAAAATATCTACTATTACACGGTTGACAACGGCGCGTAGCAGGGTGTGAATGCAAATAAATAGACTGATGTTTGAAGCGTGTTTGAGGATTTTAATAAACGTACCTAACAGAGGATGAAGTAAGACTGTATGAATTACAACTCAAAATTAAATGTTGCGATAGTGCTCTATCAGATACTCACGTATCACGAACGCTAACGCCTGTTTATCGTGAGGCGATTTACCCACAATAAAGAGAAAAAAGGCTGTTGACTTTGTTGCGTTCTTATTGGCTAATTATCAGGCAGGGAGGCGACTTCATCGGTAAAATTTTCGCTATCTTATTCTTTGTTTGCTAAAGAAGAACTTTATTTTAAATTAAAAATATAAATTCGAATTCTAAGCTATAATTCTTACAAACTAGTTGGTACAAAAATATACACCAATCACCGACGTTTTAGCAGGAAGACGCAATGTAAAGGGAGTTCCCCAAAGAAGATCTTGTTAATTTGGCAATCAAAAGCAAACATTAAAATTCTTTGAAATACGTTGTTATTGGGCTTAGAAGTTTTCGTGTCGTGTTGGTTGAACGGCAGAAGTTCAGTTTCAAATTTACTCTTGGTTGCTAGAATTGAGCAAAGGAAAGGAAAAATCTTAACGTTCTCATGTCCCGACGTGAATGGAATTTTGCAGCACAAATTCCCGTTCCTCCTTGTTCAAACGCGACAAAATATGTGGTTAATTTTTTTGTTAAAATCCGACTAAAATTCCACTTTTGTTACGAGCGCATGCTGCAAACCTTGTCTTTTTTTGTTACAATTGAGGCGATATCTCCAAGCGACTTTCCTTTTCCACATAATGTTTTCTAAGGAAACTCGGTAGCTTCCAACTTGTCCTTAAAGTTGCACAATATATAGTCGAATGATAGCGGGGGTGAGGGTTCGGTTGAAACAATATCAAAATAATGAACCGTGCAAATCACCGTTCAACCGCCTCACCATAGCGTTAATTTAACGGTCACACATAGGAATAAAAAATGAAAGCAATAAATCCAGTAAAATGTTGTGACCTCACATATGTGATTTCCTTTCAGTGTGCCTATCAGGGGGATTCCGATCCATTCCGTTATGCTTTTATCACTTTTTCCTTTCTGGTCAGATAATTTCTAATTCAGAGAAAATTTATGGGGTAGTTTTTACAGTAAACGAAACGGAGGCATCTTTCGTGAGCTGTTGTCAGTTTCCTGAAAATCGTAGCTGACTGTTTATCCTAAAACAAACGGATATCGTTCACTAGAAGTGGTGAAAGTTTAAGACGACATTTTATCAAATAAAGATCGCTTTTTAATGAACCTAACTACGCACATTTAGTAGAGAGTTGCTCTGACTGTTAAGTTCCAAATGAAAATGTCCGATCGGATATCTTGAATTCCGGTTTGGATATTTTGTTAAGGATTATGCCTTACCGATACACTCCTCGGTCAGTCCTGAACATTTTTTTAATCTCCATTTCTAAAGCATAGTAAGGAGGAATGAGGATTCTTGACTCCTTTACCGACGAAGATCCATTTTTGACTGAGTTTGGGACTGTAACAGCAGCTGGTTAAAATCATCTTCTTACTTGCTACACTGACGGGTGAACAAAAGCATGCTCTGCCCAGCACTCACAATTTAACTTTCAGTTCTTAAAATTTATCTCTCTATTTCTCAACCACTGTACAAAGGAATGGGGATTTTGCGGACAGCATTCATCTTCACTACACTCCTGACAAAGATCCATTTTCGACCTGAGTTTGGGGCTGTAACAGCAGCTGGTTGCTTTATCTTCTAGGCAACGTTAGAACGTTGGTTGAAATCATTTTGCTAATTGCTACAGTGACGAGTGACTAAAAGTATACTCCATCGACAAGGGCACCAAACGAGCCAAATCAAGCAAAAGCTGTAGAAAGATATTTTTAAGTACTTTATGGTGTTTGAAGTCTGTTTAAAGTGATGTTTTTATGAGCTAGACGAAGTTCATCTGTTCGGATTCCCTAGCTGAAATTTTAACTGCCCGAAAATGTTAGGGAACAAAATCTCCCTTATGGAAAATAAAAGCTGAAATAAACTTTCCACGAACTTTCTAGGGAATTTTTTTTTTCCGAAAATGCTAGCTTTCGTTTTGGACTGCCAAAGACGACCTTTCCGAAAACCTCAGGGGCTACGATTTCTCAATTGCGAACCTGTTACGCCACGTTTTAGTTACGAAAATTCGGGTGCACTCTTTAATCGACACCGAAAGCCCAAGGCTAATTACCCTCCACCGAACAGATGTATATCGAAACTTGTCGTTGGGTGCCCCTGCATCGAGCACATACTGTTTTTAAACTGATCTAGTCCTTGTTATAAAAGGGATTAGTTTCTAAAGAAACTGTGGTGCTGCGTCGGTGGGGAAGTGAAACACGGAAATTTGGTTTATCACGGAGTTGATAATGTAAATTGACCACAATACAGGGATTAGATTAGCTGACGTTTCGAGGGGCTAACGCTCGAAACGTCAGCTAATCGAATCCCTGTACGGTGGTCAATTTACATTATCAACTCCGTTGATAAACCAAATTTTCGTTAGTCCTTGTTATACCCTACAGACTGTATCAAATCTTTTTGTGTTTTCGCAACAATATTTCAAATTCGTTTCCAGAGGTTGTCCAAGCAGATACTTCACAGTGTAAAAAGAAAACGTTTCAAGATACAATGAACCGGCCGAAGTGAAACTGTGCTCCCGCATAGAAAATATTTTGCATCTAGAACTTGTTATCAAAGGTCATTTAGACGGACAACTATCACAGAAATGATCAAGTGACTCTTTAACGTCTCTAATTTCCTTCACTTTTTTTAGGGAAGGTGTACATCACCTTTTAGCAGATGGATCATCGTGTGGATCATGTTGAGTAACAGAAGTTGTGCATGAATCGAACTGGAAGGCATGTCCAGATCACGTGGCTATAATGAATTGTCACGTTTTCACTGTCTCACACGTTCATAATTATAAATATGTACATCCGTGGCATGAAGAACACCATTCCAGTTGGATTTGGAAACAGCCCCCATTAGAGTAGAAGTTAAGGAAACTTTGCGTTATGTTATAAACAAGGAAGATTTGACTAGCGTTTTTGAACAAAGGTCTGCCGTATTAAAGGCAACTTGTAATTCACTTAATCTACGGTTCAACAGAATTTTAAGCACTTCCCTGCTTTCATAGGCAACAATCCTGCGCTACCTTAACCGTACTTGAAATGTGAAACCGGCGAAATAACACAATCAGCGTATGTTGTGGAAACTAAGCTGGTACACAAATGGACGAATACAACGGCACTTCTTGTTATCCGGAACGTTAAGACAACCTGATGATCTAAAAGTATGCTAATTCCAGAATTATTCCCACAAAAATATAGTTCCACACAGGGCCGCTAATTGCTATACAATGAAGAACAATCCGACACATGTAGATCTGCTGGACCAAAGCCGCCCAGCATTCTACATTTGCTCTCCGAAATCTCCGATATTTTCGGTCAAAGTATAAAAAAAGAGACATTTGTACTTAGAATGTTATGACTTTCATCAATAATATTTCGTGTTGTTTGCGCAAAACGCTCAAGCGAGAGCTGTCTGAATTAACATTTGTGGGTGACAACTGATTAGAGTTGAAATGGCTAATTTCCGTTTCGTTGCCAGTTTTGTCAAATTTAGAATACCATAAAATGTTTAACGGCTACATGGTAGTTATATGAAAAGCGGACACCCGTGGAGCACGTTTAAGCAAGAAACTTTAGTCACTTTCTCACATTTTCCTTTCTGGTCCGATATTTTTTAAGTCAGAGAAAATTTACGTGTTAGTCATTGAAGAGAAGGCAATTTTTTATAAAGTGTTCTTGCTCTCTGAAAATCCCAGCCAAATGTCCATCCAAATACAAACTGATATCGTTTATCAGTACTGTTGCAAGTTAAAAGTTACAGTTTATCAAGTAAAAATTGCGTCTTAATGAAAATTTAACCCCATGGCATGCAAATTTAGATTGGTGTTGTTCTGACTGTTTAAATGAAAATGTCCGCTCGGATATCTTGAATTTCGGTTTGGGCGTTTCCTTTTTTAATAATGATTCCTTACTTCATAGTACAGTATTCAGTCCTGAATATTTTTGTATCACTGTTTCTAAAACATTGCAAAGAGGAATGAGGATTCTTAATTCCATTCCAGACAAAGATCCTTTTTTTGCCTGAGGTTTGGCTCTGTAACAGCAGCTGGTTGCATTGTCTTTCTGCGCCAAATGAAAACTTTGGTTGAAATCATTTTGTTAAGTGTGATGTCCTACTGATACACTATTGAGTCCTGAACATTTTTTTTATCTCCGTTTCTAAATTATTGTAAAGAATAGTGACAAGTGAATAAAAGCATGCTCCGACGAGCACACACAAGTTTAAATTTTGTGATCTTGTCATTAACTGTTCTGCAACAGCATCAAACTCTTTTTTCTTCTCGCAACAATATTTCGAATTCGTTTGCATTGAGTGTGCACGAAGCTAATCCCCAGTGTAAGAAAACAGTTTTCCCCCAAGAGCTGAAAGTACTCAGAAGTACTGAAATGTTCCAGTAGCTATGTGTTCGCTTAAAATAAGTAAACGACTTCAAGTTATCTATGTATACGGGGAATGTTACGTGTGACCACAAAAAGCTGTGTAACTATCGTTGTCTCACCCCAAACTGTGAAAACTTAGAATGTAAAAACGAAACGGGGCAATAGTTGAACTATGAAAGGTTGGTTATGCTTACGCGCGGTTATATTTCAGAAAATGTTGCAAAAAAAATTTCTACTGCAATGTATGCATTGTAGCCGCAAAAACTTACAATTTATTGCACAGTATATTTTTAAAGAGGCCAAGGAACGTAGTTAATATAAAAATTCTATTGTGACTTTAAAGTCCAATTCAACATTTCAGAGCATATCATTATTGTTCTAATATTTCAGCACGGATGCGGCTAAAAATATACCGAAATATTAGGAAACCTTTCGTCTTCTTGTAAGCGAGGAGATTTGACAAGCGTCTTGAACAAAGGCAAGAGAAATCTATTTTAAAACCAATGATCTGTCGGCTTAACTACTCTAGCATCAAAGTAAACTACAGAATAAATAGAATTGTGGAATACAGTAGAAAGTTCAGGAAAACTGATAACCAAGGACTGCAAGCTAAAATTTCTAAAAAAGCACTAAAGTTGAATCAACGGCTGTTACAACTTCTGTGTTCAAGGAAAGTAAAAACAAAAATGTGGAATTTGGTGGTAATGCTTGCGTTTGCGGGTGGATTTAAGGTAGCAACCGTCTGTTGGAAATCGAGTCACAATTGCAAATGAATCGACCGATACTAAACTAAGGCAGGTTTTGAATAAGGCTTTACAATGGACACACTATACACTCACGACTCACCTAACACTGAATGGAGTATCACTGTTAGAAATGCAACTAGACGGTAAATGGCGCGAGAAAACTCCATTGCTTGGCCACACATTGGAGACAGTAATGCCCGCTTATCGGTCGGCGATTTTGCCAGCATCAAGAAGGAACAGCAGTCTTCAATATTATAAGTCAGTCGAGTTTGATGCATGTTAATTTATGAAAAATGGGCCGATAGATGACGTCAGTGGTCAGAAATTGTTTCGCTGAAATATTATTTGCTTGCTTAGAGGATATTTAACGACAAATTAAAGATAACTGCTTACTATTACGAACTGTTTCATACGTAAAATTTACCAGTTATAATATGGTGCATTATGAAAGAGCCGGTGTCCCTAGAAAGACAGATGCTCATTTGTCGATCAACAGTCACAACAAGACACGCAATAGCTTAAAGAAAAGAATTCCAAATTTTCCTTTTCTTAGCATCTTCAACAAAAAAACTAATAAACTACCACTGTGCTGTTTTAAAACTGAGCAGAAATGTTAATAATTACTGCTTCTGAAAGGACACTCGGGTACGAACGATTCAAACTTCTTGTTCTTAAACTCAGCATATTGTCTGACGTTCAAAGCAAATTTCATTTCAGTTTTTGTTGCGCACGTACAACGTTGACAGCACTGCTTCAAAGTGTTCTCAAAGTGTATGAAGTATAAAAAAATAGTTTGAATTTGGAATCAAGCAGGCTTAATTTAACTGTATACTCTAATTCAGAAATAAAATTCAATATAAGCGGGAAAATTTTTTACATCCGTTGTGGCCGCTTCCTCAGCTGTTTGCCAGTTTCAGCACGTACGCAACTGATGAAGAGAAAATTACTAAAAATGACAGGAAAACCTTATGTGATCATATAAACAAGGAAAACTGCGCACAAGGCAGGTAATTGAGCTGAAGGCTTCATGCTTTTGTACCTGTTTTGGAAAGTGCGCCTTAACTTATAAAGCTTGAGCTGTTTCAAGAAATGTGGTGATAAAACTAAAAAAATGGAAAGGTGAGCTGGATCAAAAATGAATTTAGAATAGCCCGAATTCATAATAAAGTTGCTAACATTAAGGGTGAACTGGATCAACAGCTGTTACAGCTTCTATGATCAGGACAGGCTACAACAGAGGTGGAGAATGTCTCGGATATGCTTGCATTTGTATTTGAATTTGAATAAGAAAATATCTACTACTACACAGCTGATATCTGAGACGTATGAATGAATGAAATCTTTATTTAAAACACGGTAAAAATATCAGTATAACAATAGAAAACAAAAAGAAATTCATCGGCGACGCTCAACCCACATAACGGCTGCGCAGGAGGGTTTAAATGCAAATAAATCGACTGATGTTTGAAGTGTTTTGTGAAAGCAAAAATTTATGAAGCATTATATATGGAGTTTAATAAACGTACCTAACACAGGATGAAGTAAAACTGTATGAATTAACTGTATGAATTAACTCAAAAATAAATGTTGCGATAGTGTTCTATCATATGCTCACGTATCACAAACGCTAACGCCTGCTTATCGTGAGGCGGTTTACCAGCAATAAAGAGAAACAAGGCTGTCGACTTTGTTGCGTGCGTATTGGGTAATTATCAGGCAGAGAGGCGACTTCATCGGTAAAATTTGCGCTATTTTATTCTTTGTTTGCTGAGGGAGAACTTAATTTCAAATTAAAAGTATAAATTTCCAAGCTATAATTCTTACTAACTAGTTGCTACGAAAATATCCACCAATCACCGACATTTTAGCAGGAAGACGCAGTGTAAAGGGAATTCCCCAAAGAAGATCTTGTTTAATTTGGCAATCGAAAGCAAACAATAAAATACTTTGAAATACGTTGTAATTGGGCTTAAAAGTTTTCGTGTCGTGTTGGTTGAACGGCAGAAGTTCAGTTTCGAATTTAGGGCCAGTTCACATGGAAGTGGGGGACCTCAGGCAGGTGAGATCCCCCACGTACCAGTGGTCCAAAAAAAGCTAGCCTTCACATGCAACCCCGGGGCGCTGGGGTGAGGTTTAAAATGCTATCGCGTGGTCGCTAAGAACGTATATTAACAAAAGAATTCAGAGATAATTGCCCGGATGAACCTCCCCCCACTCCACTTCCAGCATTCACATAGAGAAAACTCACCCAAGTTAAGCTGGTTACCCGCCTCGGTGAGGTACCCCACCTCACATGTGAACGCTATCGAGAAAAAAAGAGAGATTGGTAACCCCACCTAGGTGGGCAACCTCTCCTTCCTGGGGTCCCCCATCTCCATGTGAACAGGCCATAACTCTTGGTTGCTAGAATTGAGCAAAAGAAAGGAGAAATCTTAACGTTCTCATGTCGCGATGTGGATGGAATTTTGCAGCACTTCCCCTTCCTCCTCTTGCTAACGCGACAAAATATGTGGTTAACTTTTTTGTTAGAATCCGACTAAAATTCCACGTGCTATGAGCGCATGTTACAAACCTTGTCTTTTTTGTTACAACTGAGGCGATATCTCTAAGCGACTTTCCTTTTCCACATAATGGTTTCTAAGTAAACTTGCTAGCTTTCAACTTGTCCTTAAAGTTGCGCAATATATAGTAGAATGATAGCGAGGGTGAGGGTTCGGTTGAAAATATCTCAAAATGATGAACCATGCAAATGACCGTTGAGAGAAAGAGTATGGGGTAGTTTTTACAGTAAAACAGAGGCATCCTTCGTGAGCTGTTGTCAGTTTCCTGAAAATCGTAGCTGACTGTTTATCCTAAAACAAACGGATATAGTTCACTAGAAGTGGTGACAGTTTAAGGCCACATTTTATCAAATAAAGATCGCTTTTCAATGAAGATTTAACCTAACTATGCACATTTAGTAGAGAGTTGTTCTGACTGTTAAGTTCCAAATGAAAATGTCCGATCGGATGTCTTGAATTCCGGTTTGGGTATTTCTTAAGGATTATGACTTACCGATACATTCCTCAGTCAGTCCTGAAAATTTTTTTTAATCTCCATTTCTAAAGCATTGTAAGGAGGAACGAGGATTCTTGACTCCTTTACCGACAAAGCTCCATTTTTGACTGAGTTTGGGACTGTAACAGCAGCTGGTTGAAATCATTTTCTTACTTAATTTCAGTTCTTAAAATTTATCTCTCTATTTCTCAACCACTGTACAAAGGAATGGGGATTCTGAGGACAACATTCATCTTCACTACACTCCTGACAAAGATCCATTTTCGGCCTGAGTTCGGGGCTGTAACAGCAGCTGGTTGCTTTGTCTTTCTAGGCGACGTTAGAAAGTTGGTTGAAATCATTTTGCTACTTGCTACAGTGACGATTGACTAAAAATATACTCCATCGAGCGCAGACTGTTTTTAAATTGATCTAGTCCTTGTTATACCTTACAGACTGCATCAAATCTTTTTGTGTTTTCCCAACAGTATTTCAAATTCGTTTCCACAGATTTTCCAAGCAGCTACTTCACGGTGTAAGAAAACGTTTTGAGATACAATGAACGGGGCGAGATGAAACTGTGCTTCTGCATAGAAAACGTTTTACATCCTTTACGATCTGTTTTCGGAATGCCGACGGGTTTTTTATACGTCTGGAAATAAAAGCACCAAATTGTTCTAGTAGTTGCGTGTTCGCTAAAAGAAAGAAGATTAACCCATTGGCGCCCGTGCCGGCCAAAACCGGCCGCACAAGACTCCCATGCTTCAAAACATTGCAACTTTCGTTGCAACCCGTCGGCACGAATATTGCCTCAACTGTCAGTTGTGAGCATGAAATGGAATGTCCTTTAAATTTGAATATCCAATAAACGCAAGAAACGTAGCGATTTTTACCAAATATGGCCCTTTGAGTTTGGACAAGAACGAAACTGACCGTTTTTAACGTCAAAGAGAAACCCCGAAAATGCCCCTTTTTGCCTTTATGTTTTTTAAAGAAATCATCATCAAAAAACCATACTTCAACAATCATAACAAAATTCAGTCCTTGTTCTAGCTTAGAAATGACTTTTTGTGTTCATATTCTTCTCCCGAGCGTAGATACAGCTTTTTGTTCCTGTGCATTCGGGCCTTCCCGCCATTTTCAACATCTCGACCGCATTGCATGCTGGGAAATAACGAGAATTTTTGACAGAGCCCATTCCTTCCCCCAATTCTTTCACATGTAAACTAAATCTACAGCTACTCCGATCTACCCCCCAAAATTCCTGCTTGTGGTCATCGTCAGTGCTCACAAACTCCAAACTATGCGGCGGTAAGTCGAAAAATTCATCCATAGTCGAGTTTCCAAATGTACTAAGTGTCCGACCGACCAAATTCCCAGTTCGTCGAGTAAGAAGCCAAATTCGAAAACAAAGTACATCACCTTGCTCGATTCTTTGAGAATGTGGACTCTAAGCCAGCGTCACGCTTAATGATGCTCATCAGGTAGCCACTAAAGATAAAAAACGGTTGTAAACTTAGCAAAAATCGCAAGCAAACCGAACTTGGGACGGCGTTGTAGCTCCACAGATGAAAAATAGCTACGTCAGAATGACGTTTTCAGAAACCTTGAGCCTCCAGTGCCTTAGGACAGCATCACTTCCCCATGGGAGTTTCAGTAGAGAGTCACGAAATGCTATGGATCGTTTATAGGTGGAAAGTCACTCCGAAAACGTAAAAATGGCTGGTCGCCAATGGGTTAACAAGATCACAAAAGGTTCTTTAACTACGTGGAGTGTAAAAATGGAATGGAACGACAATTGAACCATGAAATACAAGTATTTGGAGGTCGCTAGTAAAAGGTAATAAAGCTTTATCAACTTTTTTTAACAACTTTATTAAAAACAAAATAATCCTTTAAACATTAATTTACAACATTCAATAAAAAGTCAGAAAAATCATATTTTACACCCATTGGACGAAGTTTACACAATAAAAGAAGAGCGAGAAAAGCGAAAAAAAAGCTAAATAAAATAAAAGCCTGTCAGTCGCCAGTCATGATTAACTGATAAATTGATGATGATGATGATTTTCTAATTTGCAATGCTCTTTTTATTAAGTGTATTATATAATATTGTATGTATTATATGATATTTACGTACAAACTTACACTACACTACCACTTATACTTGCACTACTTACAAACGCCAAGAATAGAGAGGAAAAAATACAATATTATAAAGACAGAAAAAATTTCCATTTGTTCTTGAATTCTTTGTCCTTATTAGAAATGAGTGCCAGGTATTTCTCTAAATTTATTTTTTTACGCACAAGTGAGACGAAATACTCAAATTGGTGCGTTATGGCGTTTAAAGCGTTTACATATAAGAAATATTTACCCAAAATAATGAGATGGTTGAGGGCTAAACAATAAGTGTGACAGCGAGTAATTCCGAACATTACCTCTAATACTGACTGAAGCAGTTTAGATACCATTCCTGGATCCTATTCCAAAATGAAGTTGCCTGCGTGCAATGTATAAACAAATGCCTCATGGTCTGACACTCAGAAGCACAAAAGGGGCAGGAGGGCGAGGCAACTTTCTTCATTTTGTACAACAAGCTATTCGTTGGTAAAATTCGGTGAGTAATTTTATATTGGAACATCGTTAATTTAATTTCTTTTGTGGCTTTGAAAGGTAAGAGGTAAATGTTATTTAAGTCATTCATCTCGATGCCGCACGGTAAAAGTTTTTTCTCAGCAGTGGGCGGAGGTGGATCTTCAAGGTTTAACCGCATTCCATATATTGTCTTGCATGTCAGTGAACCAATTGAGGTGGAAGGCGTAACTGGGTTTTCAGAACCTTCTTGCAATAGTTTCTTCCAAGTTTGGGGAATAGAAGAAAGAATGCTATAATATTGTAAAAAGTTACATTTTAGGTTGAATTTCTTGCTAAAAGAGTTAAATTAACGGAAGGAAACGGCCTTCACAGGAGTCAAAAAGGTCCGAGCTTTGTTTTACTCCCGCACGATACCAACGAGGAAAGTATACCACTTACCTGTTCACAGTTATAAATCGGTTTTTCCAGATTGTCTGTGAGAGTACCTCATTTTTATTTTTGGGCGTGGTTGTTGCGATGTTTTGCCAGTAAAAAACAATTTGTTTGTAGAAGGCCGGAAGATGGTTGTCAAGGTCAAGGAGAATATAATCATAATTGCCGCCGACCGGTTAGCTCAGTGGTAGAGCACCGGACTAGCGTGCGGGAGGTCGGTGGTTCAAACCCCGGTCGGACCAACACTCAGGGTCTTTAAATAATTGAGAAGATAGTGCTGCCTTTGTAATAACATCTGCACATGGTTAGACTTTCTAGTCTTCTCGGATAAGGACGATAAACTGTAGGCCCCGTCTCACAACTCTTCATAATTGATTCTGTGGGACGTAAAAGAACCCACACACTGTTCGAAAAGAGTAGGGGACGTAGTTCCCGGTGTGATGGTCTATCTTTCATCTGATGATTAAATGCTCGGAGATATTAGCTGCACAAGCTACTCTAAAATCCGAGGGTAAATAATGTGATGTATGTATATTGCATTTCAACAATTCAGCTCCGCCAACACTGGCAAGGAGCCATTTTGGTATGTACTGCCATGGAGCATCCGAATTAGAACATAACCGTTTAACCCAGTTTAACTTAAGCGCCTTATCAAAGAGAGAAAAGTCCTTCATGTCCAGGCCACTAGCTGTTTTTTGCTTGAACAGGTAGTCTTTTTTATTTTGGCAGGTTTGTGATTCCAAATAAAATCGAAAGTGATCTGATTTACTTCTTTGTTGAAGTCTTTAGGGGTGTCCATGACGCTGCAGATAAAGACGAGTTTTGAAGTGCTAATGTTTTAATTATATTTAACCTACCAAAGATGGAAAGGTCTCTTTGGGACCATATATACAATGTTTTCTGTAACGATCTTAATTTTTCAAAAAAATTTTTTCTTTTCAGACGCTTCTAGATCGTATGTAAAATGCACTCAAAGCGCGTAAACTGGCTCACTGCTCCTTTGGAGATCAAGGAGTGCATCTTTCCCGTGGCGCATGAGCCAAGCCATAGCATTTCAGATTTTTTTGTTCGATTTATTTTCAGACCAGAACACTTTTCGAAAAGTGACAATAAATCGAATAAGTTTGACACTGATTGGACATCAGAAAGAAGTACAGTTGTGTCGTCTGCATACTGCGAGAGTTTGACCTCTTTATTTTCCCCTATGGTAATACCTTTTATTTCTTTTGAACATCTAATACTGTGCGCAAGTAACTCAATAGCAATAACGAATAGTGTGCCGGAGAGTGGGGAACCATATCATATGGCCTCCTTGGACTCTTCATGAGAGCGTAGAAGATGAGTTTTTTTTTTGCACTGAAAAGTGATCAATTTGCACAGAGAATTGATCTAATATGTTATTTGTATTTGCTTTTTGGTAGTAAAATAAACTTCCATGGTTAGACGAGACGAAGTGCTCTAAAATCGTATCGCTCGGGGCCTTACGTGTTCCTAGCAGGGCCATACGGCTTTTTCCGGCCCTGCTCGCGCTAACACTTACTGCTCTCATACGGGAATTTTCTCAATAGTTTTACAATTAACCCTTTACATCCTAACCACGCATATATGAATGAAAAATACCGCTTTCGCTTTATGCTTTATTTCTTGTTTAAATTTACACCTAATGATAAAAATAGCGTCTGTGAGGCTTGTAACCGTTTTGCAGATGCACATAAACTATTGTTATTTACAAGACCATTGGTAACGGGACATTCTGTTTGAATCAGTTATCTAGTGTGTATTCGTACCCTACAAGATATGCATCTCAAGATAATTATTACACTCCTGGTGCAAGGACAAAATAAATTGTGAAAAATTATCACTTGAGTCTTAACCTTTTCACCTTTGGGAATCTAAACCTTTGTCCTTCGTATTGTTACATGTACTTATAATTCTTTCACACAGTCTGACAAGAACTTCTTACTTTATAACCAAGAATAAGAACATTAAATTTTCTTTTCTTCAGATATGTAAGCCTGTAGTTGGATCACAATTCCACTTGCTTGAAATCAATTTATTTATTATCTCTGAAATTGAGACCTAGATCTTATGCTTGCACTATTTTGCTATTTGTGGTAGCAAGAGAGAAAATCCCCTGGCTGTTACTGTGGATCTTACTATATTACTCTAATGTTGTCTTGATTGATTGGTAGTGTAAGTTACAGTAATATTGTAACTTATATAGAGTATACATATTGGTCTACTAACGCGGTTAGTACGAATGTTCACACAAGGTCAAGCATCTGCCCATTGACCTCACAAAGGAGATAGTGCCTGAGAATTGATAGCTGATCTTATCTCATTTACTCTGTCTGTAATGTAATCAAAGAACAGGGGTGACATTGACCTACAATACTTGTATGTTAGGGTATAAAAGAATTGTACAATTATTACAAAATTATTTGTTGCTATTTGTTTGTTTGCATGGTGTGTTAATGGTCTAAAATTTTAAAAATTAAATTTCTTGTGTTACGAGTTCGTATGCTTGTGCGCGGTTTTATTTCAAAATAAATTAGGAAAGTTGGATAAAATGCCAGGAGCAAGTTGCCAGACCGATATGGTCTTTATTGACCCCGCAGGGTTTTAAAACCCGAGGAGGCACTCTAGGAGTCCCCGCGTAAATATATACAAGGAATTTCAAAAATGTAAGAAATGTGTTTGAAGTGTTGGAAGCGTTCCCGATTTGATGAAACTAGGCGCGCAAGGTTGTGCCGGGTAACATTCTTGCTTTCAGATCAAAATGGCTGCTAGCAGCCGAGTATGCCGTTCTCAGAAGGAAAAGACAGCTTTTAAAACTGTAAATCAAAATAGCAAGATCCACGGAACACTCGACAGGTTAAACAATGGAAATCGGTTAGTTCATAGCGAAGAAATCCCTCTTCGAGGGCAAATGGTGGCGAACAGACATATCAGTGCTTTCATTGCGAATCATCACAATAATTATAGACCTTTTGCGAAATGTTTGAGCGTTTCTGGGAGTCTATCTTTCAAAAAATTACAGGTTTGAATGTGAATTTATACCGTACTTTACCTTTAATTCACCATTTTTTTGTATTCCAAGCAACTTCTAGCGAAATTTGCGAAAAACATGCTCAGTTCGTATTGGATTGCTTCGTCTTCGCGTAGATTTACTCCAGGCAAAAATTGCATTGAACGCGTTTACTTTTCAGGCATAAACTCAGGCTTATCTGAATATTTTTTTATTCAGGAAAGCTCATTGTCTGTTTTTCTGTGTGTCTTAGTTCACGGAATTTCACATTACTTTATAATCTATACGTAAACAAACCCGACGAAAACCGCTCAAACAAAACAAAACAGCCATCTAAATCTCAATTGTTGAACAATGACACTAAATCAAATACTGTTTCTGCCATTGATGTACTGGAGAAATATGCTTTTCCGACATGAAATTTACAAAACTGCTTTATTTGACTAACAACAATACAAAAATGAGCAACAGTGTCTTCAGTATTTCAATATTTACAACCATAACTACTCAAAAATTTAAATACGGGGGCAGCTTTAGTGAAAACTTTTTCTAGTTATATTTAAGGCTCATTTTAAAACAAGCATTTGATAACGTTTTATGGAGGATGTATTTAGGTCAGATCACGCTCGGCACCTAACACCCAACAAAGAAACACAGTAGAAAATACAACTAGACAAAAAAAATAGGTACCCAGTAGGGTACATGAGTCTAGTGCTCCGAACTGATGATATTTGTGACTGATTTCACATGAATTACAAAGGGTTGGAAATAAATGGAACCTGACATGGACACCATTCTGTAGGGGGCATTCGGGTACTACTTGGAGGAGGGCGAGAGGGCTGGGAAATGGGAATGTGGTTCATGGCATTTTCAAAATACTTCAAATAGGCCCTGAGGCCATACATTTCACTTGGGGGAGGAGGGGTCTCATATTTTCTAAAAATAAATGGAGAATTTCAGCATCATGTTTAGTCTGTGCCCAACGTGGGTGCAATCTTGGGAGACAATTTTGAAGAACAACGTGCAAAATCCTACACTCTTGTGCTGAAACGCGAGGCTGGACTTATGAAACTGAGACCACGCAATCAAAATGAAAAATATTTATTTCAAACCTGAGACAAGAAGGTCAAGTTACAAATACACGTTACATTTTACTGGTGACATTACCAAGTTTTTATCATAACCAACAAGTTAAAAAACGTTCAATAACCAGATAGCTTGTCACGCAACTTGTGAATAAAATATATTAAACCGATCAATGTTGACTTTAGGTATGATTTTAATATCTCAATTCATACCAAGAAACGAATAACCAAACAAGAATAAACAATTTAGTACTGCAGGTGATAGTTGTCTCACATTGCACTTACACACACAAAAATATAGAAATTTGACTTGTGTAACACTGTGTCAACTCTTAAGGTGTACATAGCAATGAAAACTCAGAAAAACTGCACAATTCTTACGGTTTTATCTACAAACATCTGTGGAACTGACTATAAACATGTTTACGTTCGCTGAACATTCGATTTGTCTTCGACAGAGCGATTAATGTCAGCCTCACAAGAGGGGTTATTGTCCTCAAAGGACGGTTTAGTGGCCTCAAACGAGGGCTTTTTGTTCTCAAAAGTGTAAATCATACTAATCTTATACGCAAATGCAGTCCGCTTGAATTGATCACAACGGCTTCGTGTAAGCTTACGCTTATATTTGTTGGAAACCATCGACCTAAAGGTGGTAGAACACTCGCAATACCTTCTGCTTAATTGATTCAAAGCATGTTAAGAAGAATCTAGAATATAAATTCAACGTGAAACGTACCGGCGGCTTCGCGTCGTCAGCTACAAGAATCTTCAGCACAGATTCCCACGTGGCATTTTCGGATGCAGCTTGTCCACGAACAATTTTCATTAGATACGATCAGATATCAGGGGCACCCAACGAAAAGTTTCGGTAGATATCTGTTCGGTGGAGTGTAATTCGCCTTGGGTTTTCGGCGTCGATTAAAGAGTGTACTAGGATTTTCGTAACTAAAACGTGGCCTAAAAGATTCGCAATTGGGAAATCATAGCCCCTGAGGTTTTCGGAAAGGTCGTAATTGCTGTTTTTGACAGTCAAAAACGTCAGCTAGCATTTTCGGAAAGCAAATAGTTCCCTAGAAAGTTCATGGAAAGTTCATTTCAGCTTGCATTTTCGCAAAGGAAGATTTTGTTCCCTAACATTTTCGGACAATTAAAATTTCAGCTAGGGAATCCGAACAGATCAGCTTCTTCTAGCTTATGAAAACATCACTTTAAACAGACTTCAAGCACCATAAGGTACTTAAAAATGCCTTTCTAGAGCTTTTGGTTGATTTGGCTCGTTGGGTGCCCCTGAGATATGATGTATTCAAGTTTTCGGATCGATCGAGAAATATTGCAGCAGCATTCGTCGATACTCTGACGTGCCTACCTTGTTGTCTGTTTGCCTATCCACGTTTACGAATCGATTGAAGAAAATTTAGTCGATACTCCAACGCAATTGTGGGCAGTGAACAGCTCTGAGTAGATAGAGTCTAGAGCGCATGCGCACTAGACTCAAAAATGCTGTGAAAAAGCTCCATCGCTGTGCTACGAATTGCAGAAAGGCTTACAATTTGTTTGCATAGAATATTTTTGAAGATGCCATGGAACGTGGTTAATAAAAAGCCGCTCTTGTAACTTAAAAATCCAATTCAGCATTGCCGAGGATAATTTTCTAGGTTATAATATGTCAACACGTACGCGACTAAAAAAACTACCGCAATGATAGAAATACATGTAGCATCAAATGAAAACCATCTGAATCCGAATAATTCTTTTTTTCAGTTTCCATTTGATGCTACATGTATTTCTATCATGTGTCGTATTTACTCACTTTGGAGGTAAGGAAGATTTGACAAGCGTCTTTGAACAAAGGGAAGAGAAATTTACTTTAAAACCAAAGATTACGTGGTTAAAGTATTCGACATTCGGTAACAATATTTGACAATTATTCACTGAAGTGGAGGTAAATATCTACCACTTTCACCGGGAATAATTGTTTTAGTATATACCACACAAGCTGAATAATTAGCGGACCAAAACATTACTTTATGTGTGACAATATACCGATAAGCGGTCGGCAATTGTAAAATCTCGCGCGCCGGCTGCTCGGAGGTGAATAGTACTTGCTAATCACCTCCGAGTTAACCAATCAGAGCGCGCGAAAAACACTATTCACTTGTGTGGTATATACTAAAACAATATAGTATCAAAGTAAACTGTAGGATATATTGAATCGTGAAATACACTCGAATGTTGGGGAAAACTGCTCAGTAACAAAGTCTCTGAGAGACTCTTTGAACAAACTTACTGTTCCATTGCCCCGCACTAATTTGCTCCAGCGGTGCAGTACTTTGGAATAGCTTACCTTATGATGTACGGCAAGGAGAGTCCCTTGACGCTTTCCTTTATAAACTTAGCCCTTGTACTCTTTTCTCAGACACGGCATTCATGTAAAGCAGTTTATTTTTTGTAATTAATTCCTAGAAAAATTGTAATTTAGGCATAGGAGTTTGCAATTTTTTTTACTGATGAATTTTGTCGTGTTAAAATAAAGTTATCTTATCTTATCTTACCTTGACTGAAAGCTTAAACTGCTAACAAACTCACTGAAGTGATAACAAAGTCGTTAGGAAACACACTGAAGTTGTATCAAATGCTGCCGGCTAAAACTGTGATGAACGGAGAAGCGAAAACAAAGGTGTGGACAAAGACGCATTACACTCGCGAACGGCTACATTTTAATCTGAAGTAAGAACAGACCTGTTCTTTTCCCCAACTTTCTTCCCAAACCGAAATAACATAATTAACATAGGTTCAAAATCTCAGGGTTGGTAAAGAAATAGACAGATGGCCGGCTCTTTTCACTTTAGACAACCCAGTAAGAAATATACAGTTAATTCCCGGTATACTTTCCGAGAAATCTTATGCCATTAAATTCCTCATCTAAAATTGGCTAAACTATAGAGCACAGGGCCACGTACTTTCTTACACTGAATAACAATAAAGTTTGTTGTATCGTCTTGTTCTACAAGAGCCTCTGAGAAAAGCAGATGAGGTGAATCTAAGTAGCAACGGTGCAAGGAATCCTAAAACAAAAACAAACATGAAGAAAACAAAAGATTTGCACCATGGATTTTATGGTTTTCATAAATTGGTTTGTCTTCCCGTAAAGTACAACAATGAGAAAATCCAACGGCAGTCATCATTTGGGCCGGTGACATTAACTTGGAGTACTGGGGATATTATGAAGTTGCCGCACTCTAGGCCTTATCAGGGGCACCCAACGAGCCAAATCAACCAAAAGCTGTAGAAAGGCATTTTTGAGTACCTTGCAGTGTTTGAAGTCTGTTTAAGGTGATTTTTTCAAAAGCTAGAAGACGTTTATCTGTTCGGATTTCCTAGCTGAACTTTTAATTCTCCAAAAATGTTAGGGAACAAAATCTTCCTTTGAGAAAATGCAAGCTGAAATGAATTTTCCACGAACTTTATAGGGTACTATTTTCTTTCCGAAAATGCTAGCTGACGTTTTTGAATGCCAAAAATAGCAATTGAGACCTTTCCGAAAACCTTAGGGGCTATGATTTCCCGATTGCGAATCTTTTAGGCCACGTTTTAGTTACGAAAATTCGAGTGCACTCTTTAATCGACGCCGAAAACCCAAGGCGAATTACCCTCCACCGAACAGATATCTAGCGAAACGTGTCGTTGGGTGCCCCTGCTTCATTGTCAAGTGAGTGTTCAACAATCAAATGGTAGTTAATTACATTGGCAATGAACAATCAAACAAAATGCTTTATTTTTCAACAGCAATTATTTGAGTAACATTAAATTGAAGTAGAAATTATGAATTTCCCTCCCTCTTGGCGGCATTGAATGCCAATTAAATTTTTGAGTGAGCATGCAATTAAACAATGTACTCTGCTTTGTTTTAACAACAATCGTTTGAGTAGCATTGAATTGGAGTAGAAATTATGAATTTATTCGGTCAGGTGTTTAACAATCACAGCAGCAATTATTTGAGTAACATTAAATTGAAGTAGAAATTATGAATTTCCCTCCCTCTTGGCGGCATTGAATGCCAATTAAATTTTTGAGTGAGCATGCAATTAAACAATGTACTCTGCTTTGTTTTAACAACAATCGTTTGAGTAGCATTGAATTGGAGTAGAAATTATGAATTTATTCGGTCAGGTGTTTAACAATCACATGGCAGTTAAATTGGGAGTGAGCAATTAAACAAAATGCTCTATTTTTTTTTTAACCGTAATAATTTGTGTAACATTAAATTGAAGTAGAAATTATGAATGTCGCCCTCTTGGCGGCTTATTCAAGTGTTTAACCGAATCAAATGGTAGTTACTTTGGTAGGGCCTAACCTTACGTTGGTGGCCTTTTTTAAAAGGAATATTTATGTAAGTTAATACGCGTATATATTTAGGAAAAAAAATGAAGGAACGTTTTTACATCTGTTATGACCTGTTTTCAGAGCACTGATGTAGGCTTATTTAAATATATATGTACATATTTGGAGGAAAATTCTAAAATATTACAGGAACCTTTTAAGTTCGTTTAAAACGAGGAAAAATTAACACAGGGCAGATAATCAAATATAACTGAGAACTCATGAGCGTGCATCAAGCTTAACAATCGAAAAAGTGTTAGAAATTTTACTTTTGAAATGTTAAAACAGCTATTTGTCTGTCTGTGTGTCAAACAAAAAAAAAGGTGAAAACTTGGAGTTTAAAAATGAATTAGAGCAAAAATTTATCTCTGAAATATACACACATGAGGTGATTACACAGTCGTTAAAAAAAGACACTTAAGTTTTATTAAATGCTGCCGGCTAAACACTCGCTGTGGAACAGAGAAGCGAAAATAGCCTGCGAAGCAGTCGATTCCTTGCCAAACGCTGCGCGGGGAGTTCGAGCAAACAAGCGGGCGAACGAGCGTGACGCTGCGGTGAGCAAAAAGTTGGGGAAGAAGCGGGGAGGGGGTGGGGCGGCGAAGGAATCGCCTGCAGTCATTCTCACACATTTTACCGAACGCCCAGATAAATGCCGCGCTCCCTTGGGACACCAACTGTCAAATTAGAACCAAACATAATTAACCTCAGGTAAATCTTTTTGAGAACCGGCAAAAGCAAATACTGCGTGAATTTTTGTGATGGTGAATGAGTATTTATAGCGACAGCAAATGAGTTTTAGCAATAGTGAATGGCCTTTAGCGATAGCGAAGGAGTATCAGCGACAGCGAATGGAATTTAGTGATAGCAAATGATTTTTTGCAAGCGATAGCGAAGGAGTATTCATTGCGACAGCTAATGTAATTTACGGCGTTGGCAAAGGACACTGATCATGAAAGGAGTTTTAAGCATCCAGCGATGGCGAAGAAGTGTTTTGCGACAGCAAATGGAATTTAGCGGTAGGAAATGATGGCTTTTAGCGTAAGTGGATGTATGTTAACGACAGCAAAATGGAATTTAGCGAAGCAAGTACCGTTTAGCGACAGCGAATAATGGTGAAATAACCAACACTGAAACTCTTTCTCCAGTGAATTTTCCGCGGACGAGTTAGCAACTGAAATTTTCCCGCTCCTACATCTACAAGGGAAGCTTGTGGCAACGAATTCGCAGTCAAGTCCATGGATTTCGCCTCCATTATTTGATTTAAACCAAGCTCTGGAGTGGACAGATCGCGAGAACACGGGCAGATTCTTTGGAAATTTTCTCCTTCACTCTCGCAAGTATCTGATAGATAAGATGGCGCTTTTACCAAAGCCAGCTGGTAAAATTGCAGGCCTCTTGCTCCGGTTTCAGACGAATTTGTTTGCCGTTTTGCGAAAGATCATTCAACGTTTCCTGAACAGAAAATTTGAAAGATTCCTTAGTTCGTCGTGTTTCTGATGTCGGATTTATGCATGAACTGTCAAATTTCTGATTTACTTCTTGACTGACAAGCCACTAACCAATAAAAATGCATCATTTCTCCCCGTTCGTGGGCGAACGGCGTTTGGTAAAGTGTGTGGGATTGATTGCAGGCGATTCCTTCGCCCCCCACCCCCTCCCCGCTTGTTCCCATTATATTTTTTCTGACCGCAGTGTCACGCTCGTTCGCCCGCTTGCTTGCTCAATCTTCCCGCGCAGCGTTTGGCAAGGAATCGACTGCTTCGCAGGCTAAGGCGAAAACAAAGGTGGGGACTAAGATAGATTACAGTTGCGCACGCGCGGTTACATTTTAATCTGGAGTACGAACCAAACAAACCTGCTCTTTTCCCCAGATTTCTTCCGAAACTGAAATAACACAATTAACCTACCTTGGAAAAACTGCTTTGATTTTGTTTCTACGGCCACAATAAGTAAAAAAAATCGTAGTTTTCGCTTTGGTCAATCACATAGCTCGTTCCAATAACTTAGGTTTTAATATTGACCAACAACCACAGATTTTGTTTCTGCGACCACAATAAGTAAAAAAATCGTAGTTTTCGCTTTAGCCAATTACATAGCTCGTTCCGAGAGGTGCGTGGTGCCTCCCAGCCACAGCGTACCAAACACATTCGTTTTGACCTGGTTTGAGGTTCAAATTGCAACACATTTGACGTCACAACTCCCTAGGGAGTCAACTGTCATCCACCAACAAGTATTTATGGAAAGGGCTCTCTATGTTCTTAAAAACGGTATATAGTTATAACAACTTTCTGTCGATTTGAGCGTTACCAAATGGCTCCAAAACAAAGACATTCAGAATCATCCAAAAAAAAAGGAAATGTTAAAGGGTTAAGTGGTTTACCCACTTAGGACGAGTTGAACAAGACGGAATACAGTAACCACAATGGATTCACAGTAAAATGAACTTGTATTTGAACTAACGTTTTCGTTGCCGTTGCCGTCGTCGTTGCTTAAGCTCTCTAACAACGCAGACGAATTACGTAGGGCAAGACCGTTAAAACACAGTGTTACTGCTGGCACCAGCCTTTTCCTGTCAATTTTAATGTATATTCTTGTGCTTTATTATTTTTTTTTACAAAATTTTACTTTAAAAAGAAAACTGCGACTAAAAAACACCTCTTAACTTTTGAATGTCGCGGTGTTTTTTGCCGCAAAGCCACACAGAATAGTTTTCTTGGGCCCGAAATGTTTTCATGTGTCTTAACGAACGCACGCCAGACATAAACACTTTGTTTTCAAAGCATGAGCGCGTACCACTTCACCAGCGAGTAACGTTACATTTGAGATCCAGCAGATAAGTAGTCAGAACTTTTTAAATATACCAATTAAAGGACAGTATTATCTTTTGTTAAATATAAAAGACGCTTTTGTATTAATGATAAACGAAAATAATGGACATAAATGCTTAAATATACCTATTCTAGCGCGCAGTCATAAGCCACTCAAGCACTTCTTTGCCTTATCACAGCCTGGAAATTATTGTTCCACTTTTACATGGACTCCACAATTCTCTTGATACCCTGAGCTTCCTATAAAAGGAAAATAGAAGAGAAGAAAAAAAAGACATTTCAATGTGGAGGCTTCTGGGTCAATACATGTAGTTGGAATGTCACCTTCAACCCCCCCCCCCGGGGATGGGGTACTCCCTATAATGGCCTATACGGGGAGGCTCCGCCCGAAAGGGGTACCTTTTTCACCCTTCAGGTATATGAAAGGGTAGGGATTTCACGAGTCGAAGTATATGAAAGGCTAGGGAAATCTGTCATTGAGGTATTTAAAAGGGCCTTTCATTAAAATATTTCGAACACAAATACCTTACGACTGTACTGTTTTAATTTATTGAACTCTACATGAAAATGACAAGACTTCCTATTTTAGGTATACGAAAGGGGTACTATTTGTCAATGGAAGGTATACGAAAAGGGTAATCTTTCTGTCAAAGATGGTATATAAAAGGGTATAAAGGGGTCGGACCTCGGGGCGGAGCCCGCCCGTATTAAAATGCTTTCAGTACCCCCCGGGGGGGTTATTTGTCGGTCTTTGGGGCAAAATTCGCGCCAAGAACTAAGAACATTTTTAAACACAAATTGGTCTTGGGTCTCCAACAGAAAGTCTATAAAAAGTTATTTTTTAAAGAAGATCCACGCATAATCGGTTTATAATGGTTCATACTAGACAGGAGAGCTGAAATTTGAAAAACACCGGCCTACTTTTTTTCAAATTGCAATCCGTTTCCATCCTGACCATCCGTAGGCGAGGAGTCTTGTTTTTTATTTGACTGCACTAGTGGAGTAGTTTTGAACAAAACTGGAGTGCTATTTTGAGTTTTCATCAGTACACACATCTCCTGTGGTTTGTTAAATTGATACCAAACACTCTCGACATAGCCACTTTAACGTCCTATAACCTGAGAAATACGGAAAACAAACTAGCAGTACCGCATCCTCGTACTGATTACTTTAAAATGAGCTTCAGTTACAGGGGAGCGGTGCCGTGGAACAGTTTGCCCATACATTTCAGGCAGTCATCGTCACTCGTTGCCACAAGTTTCCAGAGTAATGTTGATCACACGGCGTCCTTGTAAAGCAGGAAATTTTATTTTATTGATCATGCAGTCTTTGTTCTTGCATGTGATGGTATTTTTATTATTTCTGTACCGTTTGTAATTAGTCTTAGTTCAATATTTTTAACTTGTTCTTGTAATCTCCTGAAGGTCTTATCGTGTCTAAATAAAGTTATCTTATCTTATCTTACACAAGAATTGTACTTGTTGGATTTTAGACCCAAACAACATTGGGGGTGAGGAGGAGGGGTAACTATCATCAGGTTCAGTGACACTTATTATTGCGCGTAATTAAAACATACATGGAATTGTCTCAAGAATTTTGCCCGAGGTTGTAAGTAACTCCCTTTTTAGCTCATGGATGACGTAGTCATGCCATGAGGTACAGGAGGCAATCGATGTCACTCACTCACTCACTCACTCGATTCTGATTAATTTATTCATTAGACTTGGATGAAACATTTCTTCTGTCTCTCCCCTGGTAAGTACTGTATTTGTCCCCGGAGTCTTCTTTGCTCAAGGTTTGCAAGTTTCAGGGGGTAGTAGAAATGCGTAGATTCTTGCTCGACTGTTTGAAATAAATTAATGGCGTCGACAGAGGATTGAAAAGCGGATCATTTTTCGTCTTGTCCTCTTGAATATACCTTTGTGGAGTTGGAAAGTGGAAAGCTAATACGATTACGTACACAAGCTGTGAGAACTGAAGATAGAAATCGATGAAATTTGCACGCTGATATCTTAAAAGCGATGATGAAATTGCTGTTCCTATCGGCTTGTCACCCGGAGGAAGCAGCAGGGAGGAATGAATGTCTTAATGATCAAAGCAAGTTATTTCGATATCACTAGCACTGAAGGGCACGGCTGGAGTTCAAGACAAGAGAACAGAAAAAAAACAACGCCAAAAGCATATGTTTATATAACAAAACTAGGCATGCTATGGCCAGCGAGTGTTTGGAAATAAATATCCTGCAACCGTAAGTAAGGAAATAAGACATTCGCTATCCCCAGGAGCTTTAGATAAGGACCAAAAGCAACTAATTCGTTTGAGCAAAGGATTGGAACATTTAACAATGAACTGAATCCCCCATCGCGTGATAAGTGCGGCGTGTTGTTGCGGGTGTCTAGAAAGCGAAGACCGAAGACCCCTCGAAAGCGAAGACCCCCTCGAAAATGAAGACCCCCTCGAAAACGAAGACCCCCTCGAAATTATATCCATGAGACGAAAGAACGATCGCAAAACGCTTCCTTCGGTCGCGTACTGATCGTTTTAAGTCGATCGCATGGTAAATTTAATTTAGCAGAATTCAGATGAAATATGATGAAGATGATGATGAATATGAAGATGAAGATGAAGATAACGGTGGTGCGCACTGTGCGAGCACCCCGGTAACTCTTACAGAAGTCGTCCTGACAAGGATATTGATACCATGAAAACACTTTATTGTAGACAAAGATATTGATACCATGAAAACACTTTATTGTAGTCTTGTGAGACCTTTATTAGAATATTCATGCAAAACTTGGAACCCTCATACTAAACGTAACATTGACAAATTGAAGGCTTTTCAGCGAAGAGCTACCAGATGGATCACTAGGTCTGATAATGATTATGATACTAGACTATCTAAGCTAAAATTGTTGTCATTATTTAATAGGAGGTTCACTAGAGATGTTACATTTTTTATGTAATTAATGGATATTATGATATAGACATTCCAAATAAGCTCATATTTTGTAAGGACAGGAATACAGGTTATGACTTGAGGAAAAATGACACACAGGACCTTGTTCCAAATTTAGCGGAACTAATGGTCTTAAATATAGTCTTTTAACCGTATTGCAAACGAATGGAATGGTTTACCCAATCATATTTAATAGACAAAAATTAAAATTAAATTAATGGACATTATGATATAGACATTTCAAATAAGCTCATATTTTGTAAGGACAGGAATACAGGTTATGACTTGAGGAAAAATGACACACAGGACCTTGTTCCAAATTTAGCAGAACTAATGGTCTTAAATATAGTTTTTTTAACCGTATTGCAAACGAATAGAATGGTTTACCCAATCATATTTAATGGACAAAAATTAAAATTAAATTAATGGTCATTATGATATAGACATTTCAAATAAGCTCATATTTTGTAAGGACAGAAATACAGGTTATGACTTGAGGAAAAATGACACACAGGACCTTGTTCCAAATTTAGCAGAACTAATGGTCTTAGATATAGTTTTTTTTAACCGTATTGTAAACGAATGGAATGCTTTACCCAATCATATCAGGGAATCAAACAGTATTGCAACTTTTAAAAAGAATGTTTTAAGCTTTATTAAGGATAACTAGAATGTTTATATTTCTATTTGTATATATCTTTCTTGTATTTTAATTAGTGGGGGCATCCCTGGTATGGTGCATTAGCACTTTTGGTTGTCTCCTCCACAACTCTTTTTGTTTTTGTTTTGTTAATTTCATTATTTGTTTGTAATGTAGTGGAGTGAATCTGTAATAAATAAAAGTCTTGTCAGACGTAAGACCCCATCTTAGTTACAGACTCGAAAATTAAGACCCCGATGAAAACGAAAACCGTCGAAATCATGCACTGAGCACCAGTAAAGCTTTTAAAAATACGACATTACATTGAAACACTACACGCGTGGCACTTTCTACCACTGCTTTCGGCTCCTGGGGGGGTGGGGCTTTGCTTTGCTTTGCTAGGCAATGATTACACAGATCTGAATATGTCTGAGTGTAAGTTTGGAAGGGATATCCCCATCGATAAAGCGATCCGGATATTTTGTGCCCGAATAAAGTTCAGCAGTGTACTATCTTTGTTGACATACGGTAGTATTGCGTGACGGAAGTGTACATTGAAAGAACGTGTCCTTCTACATTTTTTCCTTGTTTTGCATATCTCTCGTCAACCTGCTCCGAAATTTGCGTTAAACAGTTTTGCGTTTTGAAACTCATTGTAAAACTAAGATGCAAGAAAGCAAGAAAGCAGTGGTAGAAAGCGCCATGCGCGAAGTGTTTCAATGTAATGTCGTATTTTTAAAAACTTTGCCGAGGGTCCCCAGGGGGGTCTGTGTTCCCGTGTTCCCTTCAAAATTTTAACTCTGTTCCCTTGTTCCCGTCCAAAATTACACTTTGTTCCCTTGTTACCCTTTCAAGATTAAATTTTATCTCTTATACTTTGCACATACGTCCTAATTAACCAATCTGAACAAAACAAAATAACTGATTGAAGGTCTACAGTGTTGCTGATGAATTTTGATCATTATTTCTGTGATATTTTTGACTTTGTGAAAGTATTTCGTAACAAAAATTAAAACAAATCGTAATTGTATCAACTTTTTCCAACAAATTAAGATAAAACAGCAGAAAATCTTCTATCACCCCCACGTTTATGTAAAAACGCTGGGCCTAGTAATTTTTTGTTTGTTCCCCTGTTCCCTAACCTATTTGATGTTCCCTTGTTCCCTACGATTTTTTTGCTTTGTTCCCGTGTTCCCATTGCCAAATTTCCCGTGTTCCCTTGTTCCCCAAAAACCCCTGGGGGACCCTCTTTGCTGGTGCTCAGTGCATGATTTCGACAGTTTTCGTTTTCATTGGGAGTCCGAAACTAAGATGGGGTTTTAGGTCTTATATCTTCGTTTTCGAGGGTCTTACTTAACTTTTCGTAACACTCTGACAAGACTTGTCAGGACGTCTTCTGCAAAATTTACCGGGGTACTTGCACTGGGCAAAATGAATTATATTTCATCTGAATTCTGCTAAATTAAATTTACCACGCGATCGATCAGTACACTACCGAAGGAAGCGTTGTGCGATCGATCTTTCGTCTCATGGATATAATTTCGAGGGGGTCTTCGTTTTGTAGGGGTCTTCGTTTTGTAGGGGGTCTTCGTTTTCGAGGTCTTCATTTT
>JAEMWC010000444.1:0-50000 GCA_016490735.1 Pachyseris speciosa
GGGAACTGAACTACATCAGTAGTATAGGAAGAAGTGAACTACATCAGTAGTACAGGAGGAACTGGAACTACATCAGTAGTAATAGGAGGAACTGGACTACATCAGTAGTACAGGAGGAACTGGACTACATCAGTAGTACTAGAGGAACTGGACTGTAATCAGTAGTATAAGAGGAACTGAACTACATCAGTAGTATAGGAAAGAAGTGAACTACATCAGTAGTACAGGAGGAACTGGACTACATCAGTAGTACAGAGAACTGGACTACATCAGTAAGTAACAGGAGGAACTGACACATCAGTAGTACAGGAAGAACTGACACATCAGTAGTACTAGAGGAACTGGACTTGTATCAGTAGTATAAGAGAACTGAACTACATCAGTAGTATAGAAAGAAGTGAACTACATCAGTAGTACAGGAGGAACTGAACTACATCAGTATAGGAGGAACTGAACTACATCAGTAGTATAGGAGAACTGAACTACATCAGTATAAGAGAACTGAACTACATCAGTAGTACAGGAGAACTGAACTACATCAGTAGTAAAGAGGAACTGAACTACATCAGTAGTATAGGAAGAACTGAACTACATCAAAGTATAGCAGGAACTGAATTACATTGATCCAGTAGTATAGGAGGAACTGAACTACATCAGTATAGGGAGAAACTGAACTTAAATCATCATTTGGAAGGGAGAAGAATTGAACTAAATTTATTTAGTAGTACAGGAGTGACTGACCTACATCAGTCTTACAGGAGGGACTGTATTACATGAGTCGTATAGGAGAAATGCTCACAACTATATCACTAGAATAGGAGGGAGTTGAATTTTACATCAGCAATATAGTAAGAGATGAACTACTTCACTGGTATAGAAATGACTGAACTGCATCTTTTCAGTAGTGTTAGTTCAATTTTTTCTAAGGAACAAATTAATTTGATGTATTTGTTTTATTCTGTCATCTCAGGTCATTGCCTCCGATGTGAATCAGGATGGCTCATTTGAAATTCTAGCAATAGATAACAGTGGTAATGTTGCTTGTAAGGACCTCAGTGGTAAAATGGTTAGTGTTTGGTTTGCAGTTTATAGTGTTCGTTGTTTAAATTAATGATTAGCGCTAACTGTGTTCAAATACCCTGGTGAATTCCTATGCATTTTTTGTTTAATAGCAACAACCAGCAAGTTTTTTTGGGATGAAAATGGAGGTAGCCTGCGTCGCAGACGTAACAAAACCCCACTTAGTAACGTCTGCGAAGCAGCACCAAATTCCTTGTTCTGTACCAGAATTTGAGTACGCGTTATGATTGGCTCGTTAACAAAAGGGTTTGTTTTGGCGCTGCTTCGCAGATGTTACTAACTGGGTTTTGTTACGTCTGCGACGCAGTCTAAATGGAGGAGGCTTAATAATAATTCATAAGCACCACTGTTTCCATCAAGGATTATCCTTGATGGAAACAGTGGTGCTTATGAATGTTAATTAAGCCTCCTCCATTTCCGATACCTCACAAATTAATGTGATCTGGTAAGCTGAAACCACTCTTTGGGCATTGAGGCCACATAGTAGTGGGCATTACCCCTTAAATCCCTTAAATCCCTTGTGTACTTGTTCTTTTGAGAGATGTTGTGCAGACTGCTGTGTGATCTATACCCTTATCCTTTCAATTACCTGTATAGGTTTGGGAGGCCACAGTGTCCAGTTCTAGTGCAGCAGGCATTCGTGTTGCTGATGTAGATGGAGATGGTTTCATGGAAGCTGTTATTGCTACATTTGATGGGTATGTTTGTATTATATTTCTAATCAATGATTCTGCTACCTCAGTCATCTTAACAAGGTATTTCTTGAGCAAGTACACTGCAATGGAGTTAGGACACATTAACGTCCCCACATAACCACATTTTCTTGCACTTTTAAACTGTGTATTTTATAATGTCTTTAGCTCTGATGTAGATTGTTTTAAATTGTTCTGTTGCAGTTATGTGTGGGTTTTGGAGGGAGATACTGGAAAGGTATTGCAAGGGTGGCCTGTCAAGTTACCCAGTGAGGTTCGTGCAACTGTCCTGGTCACTAAACTCATTCCAGGAGAAAACAGTGCCTCAGATATAGTAAGTATTGGACATTGCTATTTCTTCTTTTCGTGCTTTTCCTGTAATGAAATTGAAAGCTAGATAATGGTTAATGGCAAATAAAAATGGAAATGGAAATGGAAATGAGGCACTTTTTGCCCCAACATGCTGCATGGTAAGGTGCAGTGACAATTGCACTGTTTGTTGCAGTAAAAGGTTCATCATCATCATCAGTCATCATTCGAGCCAGATGGTAGGGGAGCCTCCTATTAAGAGGTTTCCGTGACCAACACAGGGTCAGATGGGCAGCCCATTGCCCAGCCTCCACTTAACCCTGAGAAGTGTGCGAGGACAGACCACAGCACCAGAAACTATGCTTCCTATTCATTCCAATCAGTGTGTGCGCTCTTTGACACCCCCTTCCAGTTTTACCTGTGGAGGCGAAGGATACAAGGCCAACAGGCTAGGAGATTTATAATCTGAACTGAAGTCAGTGATGTCATTGTAAGACTCTGATTTGTGGTCTGGTCTGGGGTTTGAACCCACAACCTTCCATTCAGCAGTCCTGTGCCCTTATTAAAACTGTCCAACTGGACAGCGTTGCATTTAAAGGTGGGGTTAATCCTAACTATGTCATTGTCTGCTTTTATTGACTGAGCAGTAGTCAGAACAATTTTTTATCTTGCATGATTTCTTAAAATACTTAATGTGAATCCTGCACAAGACCCTCAGTGCAAACAACTTGCCTGGGCATATTGCTTCTTGATTTTAATCAGGGTTCCTATTTCTTTACTGTTTTTTTAGATTATTCCTCTTGTTGATGGACAGATTGCAATCATTAGAGGCAGTGATCACTGCACAGAGCTGATTAGTGTTGGTAAACCTGTGCTATCTGCTGCTGTTAGTGCTGACTTGTTAACTGGCAGACCAGGACTGGAGCTTGTGTTAGGTACTGATGATGGAACTTTGCTGTGTCTCTCAAACACACCAGATACAGTAGCAAGCAGGTACACTATTTTTATCTTTAAAGCTAGCTCCATGGTGGTTGTTAGATATGGTGACATGCACAAAAAAATTGTATTGTGCACCAGGTATGCCCCCTGAATTGATTCCTTTAATTCTGTGTTTTAACTTTGAGAGCATTTTTTTGGGCAGCTGTCTTTGAGCTTACTCTTCCCCATTAAGTGTATCCTCTGTGCTATAGCGTTGTTTAAAACTACGGGAAAAGGTTCAACACATAAAAACATGCTTTTGCTCTTTTTTGCAACAAGGCATTCAATTAACAATGTACGATTTGTTCAGTTTTCCTTCAGATATGACTGAGCTGTTTTCCTGGCCAGCAGAAGGTCTACCTTGTAGTGGAACAACATTTTACTCAGGAAAGGTATAGTTAACTTTATTTAACTGACAGAAATGGATTCTTGCTACAATCCTGGCCAACCTTTCTTGTGACACTTTGCTAACTCGTTCACACAAACTCTAAGTTTGTAATGTGTTCATATATTTGTGCCTGCGAATAGCTTCCTTATGTCTTTCTCAACCTTTATTCCCCTGGACAATTTTGGTAGCAACTCAAACAATCTCACCTGAAAATTGCTTGAGTGGATTAGCATTGTATCAGGGTAGGATGGGGGGGGGCAGTGTGAGGTAGGGGCAATGAGGAAGCTTTCTTTAAGGCAAAGGTGTCCCCAGAATTGTGGTCATGATTATGTTGACCATTTCATGGCAAGCACCTAAAGCATCTGATGGAATGACTGTTTTGTTTCTTCTTAGCCGGTTTTTACTTAAATTTCTAGTCTATTTACCTTTTTAGTCTTCTTTATCCACTTCAATTGATTTGAGAATAAAAACCCAAGGGGGAGGGGTCCCCAAACCACCCACCCCTCTTACCATGCCTTGGGTATATATTTGGTTGTACTTTCAACAGCTAATTTGCTTACAAACACCTTTTGCAAAGTGACTTAAAAACTTAAAATTGTAATCAAGATAAGCTTAGAGGAAATAAATTGTTATTGTTGTTGTTGTCCAAAATGAAATAGCGTTTCACACCTCATCAATTTTAAGGAGATAAAGATTGTTTAATAGCTAAGAATATGTTGTTATTGAAAACGCTTGGGCAGGTAGGTTACTAACTAAAGGATATTTATTTCCTGCATAAGGTTGGTGTGAGATTCACTCAAACGTGTCAGCAAAACAAAGAGGTTAGTAGCAGATCATTCCCTGTGGAGTTTGAAATCAAAGATGATCAGCCAAAAGAAGTAAAAGGGAAAGAATACAACATCAAGGTTGGTATAATTGGATCAGCTCTTCTCTCCATGACCTGTTGTAGTTTAAGATAGTAAACACTGTAGCACTTTAAAAAGGGGCAAAGCTGGTTCACAGTATGAGGAGGATGGCCATCACAGTTAAGAATTGGAGTAAGGGTAGAATGAGGATAAGGATTAGAAGGGGAAGAGAATGGTGATGAGTGTGAGGGTGATGATGGAGGTGGGGTGTGGGGCGTATGTGGGGATAAGGGTGAAGAGGGGATTGAGAGGGAGAGAAGGATAAGAAGTTGGAGGAGGATGAAGGTGGGTGTGATGGTCAGGATTAGAGGGATGGGGGAGATGGATGAGGCAGAGGATGGGGATCGGGGTGAGGATTAGTAAGGGGATTCGGATGGGGATGAAGAGGATAATGAAAAGAAGTGTGTAGGAGAGGATGAGAATGGGAATGAAAATGAAAATGAAAATGAAATGAGGATTCGGTTCTGGAAGGGAATTGGGATTATTAAAAGCGATTGAGGATGAAGAGGAGGATGGCAATAAGGATTAGGATGATCGGGGGTGGGAGCGACGAGGATAAGGGTGTGGAACGAGGATGAGATTGAGTATGGGGATAAGGACAAGGATAATGTGTACTGAGGGAAAGGAAGGATGGAGAATGAGGATGATGATGGTGATGGTGATGATGGTGATGGTGAAGGTGGTGGTCGTGGTAGTGGTGATGGTGATGGTGATGGTGATGGTGATGATGATGATGGTGATTATGATGATAATGATGCGTGGTTTCCATATGAGTAGATCATCGCAGTAATAGCGTGACTCCTGTGATGCCATTTTCCCATGGTAAGAAAGCTGTCTCTTGTTTGTGGTTGTCCAGATAGATTAATTTGGTTGGTTAGGTGCCAGTTGGCTGATGGATTGACTTATTATCTTGGACTACTAATTTAAACAATGTTGTTTTTGCTTGGCATTTGCTCTAAGAGCACATTTACTGTTCTTCAAGAGAGCTTGTGCAGTTAAAATTATTGCTTTTAAAAAATCACAGTCAAAGGGAAAAACGAGAAGAAGAAGAAGAACAACAACAACAACAACAACAATAATAATAATAATAATAATAATAACAATAGTAATAATAATAATAATAACACTGAAACCCAAAAACTAAATCCAATTATGAGAAACTATTTGATTGGCAGATAAAAGATTGAACAGAATGAAACAAGTTTGCAGTAAGTTGAAAGATTGCCAGATTGTTTGACGGCCTGGTTAATTCATGCATAAATCGGTGTGTTTCACAGATTACCATTGGACAGCAACTTGTGGTTTTCAAGAGAAGCTACAGGTTTCCTGGTGTTTATACTGAACACGTACCAGCCCCTTCACAACCTTGTAGAGCACTGGTGACAATACAACTCACCACTGAACATGGCCAGTGTTTTCGCAGCTTCCTTCATGTTAGGTGAGAAATGGTAATTACGATTTCAACTAGCTGCTTCCCTGAAATTGTTATGAGCAGCACCTAACGTCTGTGGCGGCTTACCTTGTAAAGGGCACGCGTTTGGCAAGCTTCACTGATCTGCCTAGATGTGTGATGCAACTTAATTTAGCTGCTTGAAGGTCCCTTAAAAAAACCGAGGCGTTAATGTTCCAGAAAAGTTATACTGTCTTTCTCGTTGTAGACGGGTTGTTTTTAGTGTGAATCTGCGTCCAGTTGTTCAAAGGTGTCGAAAACGTTACCCTGCTGATAAATCACTATCCAGCGGATAAACGTGTGTTACTTGCAATACATTTTATCCCTTAAAGTGCACCTAACCCCCAAATATTTTGTTGGCTTAAATAAATCTTTGCACCGGTTTGAAACGCATTGCGCCTTTTTGCGCCTTTGTAAACCAAATATTGACTTTTTATAGGCTATGAAAGTTACGAAATCTAGCCATCTTTTGTCCCACGACCGAGCTAGTAAGGGGCATTGGTCTGTTCCGTACTTGACGTCACAAACGGATTTGCATTGCATGTTTAAAAAGACTTATGGCAAAGTAAGTTTGGGGTTAGGTGCCCTTTAAGTAGCGACCTATAGATGCGCTGCATGAAGCTCTCTGCCCTTTGAAGTACTTAGGGCAGATTAATTACATGAGTGGACAGTGCCCCTCGTACACAACTTTCCATAAGTATGTTAACAAAAATGTACGTCAGTATGACCGAAATTGGTTCTTGTCTGTGCTGTTCTCATCTTGGCAATCACTCATCACTGAGAATGCATGGTTCCCACCATTCACTTTCATCCCATTTGATTATTTCTCAGTTTTAACCTGCATTTTAAAGATGACATTGCCTGGGTTTTGCTGTTGCCATTTATAACAACTGGATGTCTGTTGCTGGCTCTTCATGGCTGGACACAGCTCAGTCCAGATCTGCTACCAACAACAATGACCAAGAGAAAGAGATAGCCATGGACACAAAATCAGAAACATGCATCAACAGAATGAAGAGGATCAACACGGAACCATGGTTGGCGGAGGATCAGCCACTGCAAGGCTGTGCAACGAGACTTGTGCAATCGTCTTGGCTGAGGACCAATGATTAAAGTGGTCGAATGATTGACTGGTCGGTCGGTTGGTCGGTTGGTCGGTCGGTTGGCCAACATTGTGATCACAGAATGACTCCTGACGATGGACCAACAGGCAATTAACTGATTGGCCGGCTGGCGGACTGTTGTATGATTAAAAGGGGATTAACCAGCCTACGGACTGATGGACCGACTGTCAGTAGATAGACTGACTGATCAATTGACTGGCTAGCCAAGAGGATTAGCTGACTGGCTCATTGACTGGCTGAACTGATGGGCTGACTGCTTGCTGAATGACCAGCTGATTAACTGACTAGAAGTGACTGACTGACTGTCTATTTGCCTCACTGATTGACAGACTAGCACTGACTGACTGACTGGCTGGCTGGCTGGCTGACTGACTGACTGACTGACTGACTGGCTGGATGGCTGACTGACTGACTGACAGTCTAGCACTGACTGACTGACTGACTGACAGTGACGTACTGACTGATATATCAGCAGTGAATATCTGCAGATGGCTGACAGACTGACTGCTTAACCAGCGGACTGACTGACGGTGACTCAAAAACAATCACTGACTGGAAAACTGAAGTACATCCAGTCACCATGGCCAAGAGAAATGTAGTCCTGTGTGAAAAACGTTCATTCAGAGCAGATGACACATACAGGAAAAACTTGATATTATGCACAATGCAGAGAAGTGGTTCGGTTTTTGAAACAATGTCGTGGCTAGGATAGTAGAATTAAATGAGGATCAAGTGAAACACAGCCCTCAACCGACAACAAAATGGAATGAAAAGACAACAGTTGGTAGCACAAACATGGGGCAAGGTTGACGTGGCCTAAAGAAGCTCTAAGCTTCCATTCTTACTTTTAAAGTCATGTCAGGGTTGCACTTAAATTGTCAAGATGCCTGCAGCTGTGTGTTGGTTTAAAGATATTGATGCAAATGAGACCATTGCACTTTATTTATTTTTTTGCACTTGCATTTTTAAATTACAATATTAGCATTAAAAGAAAGAAGAAATACATACTGTGCGATGCGGGTTATGTAGGCTACACACGCGGACATTTACATAATCGTGTGAAAGGACACAAACAACAATCCTCCGCCATTGCCAAACACTACAAGAACATGCACGGAACAATGCCTCAGGACCTGCTAAAGCGTTTCCAAGTGCTTAAGAAATGCAAAACTAAATTTGACTGCTTAGTGTACGAAATGCTTTTTATAAGAGCTTTAAAGCCAAATCTCAACGTGCAATCAGACTCCATTCGTGCGAAAGTATTGTTATAATCTTCGCACCCTCTTATGTTAATTTTTTCGCGCCAAAATCGGTTTAAATGCTGTAATTTTCATGATCTCGTTTATATTTTCCTTGATAATGGAGTCATGACTATTCCGAAACGTCGGATTTTATCGTTCGTTTTTACAGTTTTATGTTTTAAGAAATACATATATAGCAATTAAAGGTGACAGTGGTGTATAGTTGTGCATGGAGGCTAATAGAACCGCGAGTTTTTCGAGTTAACCTCCATCTCGTTTGACCCCTTTGAGGAGTGTAAAAACTTAATCCTGCTTAATCCATGAGAAAGTGTTTCTTGTGAAGAGGATTTAAGTGTTGGGCATTTATTTTATAATCTGCGGTCTTTATTTATTGCGAATTGTGACAACCCAAAGATGTCATGAAATTGTACTGAAATGTTATAGTATGAGTTAGTTTAAAAATATAAGTCTGTTTTCAAAAAAGGACAGACTTTGTTCATGTCATCATTTTCAACGTTATGAGATATAATTTCCAGTGTTCCCGTTATCTTTACACGGGATGGACATTTCGGTATTTGAATTGCAAATTTTTCTTATTATTATTCATACTCTTCTGTCACCTTCCACATGCGACAGATACAGAAACGCAACATGGCTTCCCGCAAGCTAACAACATGTCCTTTCAACTAGGCGTTCATGCTGCGCGTTGAAATAACGACTTTTCCACTTGATACTGTAATATTGGATATTTCTGCGATGAAAACAATCAGACGTTTATCAAGAACACAAGACTTTCTGGACAAACACTGGACACACGTGCTGACAGGGCAAAAGTCATGAAGTCGGTTGTGTGGTTTCTTCGTTTCTTTATAAGGTAATCATGCCTCAAAGGAGACGATCACGGTATTCTTATTACATTTTACCGAATAGCCTTGTATTTCTTTGAAATTTGTGATTACGGAAAGTATTCTTCCTTCTCGAGTTGGTCATGTTAACCAAGATATTCTTCTTGTTAACACGCGGTATCCAGTCGTTTCGGTACGAATTTGTTTCGCTACAACAGTAAAAGAATGTTGATTATTTCACTATCGTTCTAAAAGTGACTGTGGCTGAAAATTAACGTACTAGGTATTTCTGTCTGTCACAGTGTTGGTGATACGTGTAAATTCAATCAAACAATTAAAGTATTTGTCAGTTGTAAAATGTCGTGAAGCGACTAAACTGCAGTGTGGCGAAACGACCGGTAACCGTCAACGCTTCTCACTATTTTGACACCGTTCTTTCCAGCAGGAAACCTTGAACAGCCGTTTCTGCTTTCAAAAGGATTTACAAACAGACTCTCCAAAGACAAGCCGAAGAACTGGAACAGCAGAGACGAACAGTGACGAAAGGACAAGCCAGAGAACTGCTAGACATCTCATGTTTGTAAGTTAGGCTACTTAGATTTCAAACGCGTAAATGGGTGCACTATGAAAGGAAGATCGCTTCTGGAAAGTAACCGTTTGTGAATTGTTTATAGCGAAATTTTTAGCTTTTTGTTCGTGTTTTGTTTCTTTGCTTTCTCTTCCCTTTTTGTACACTCTTTTTTGTTTATTAGAATATTGTTTTTCCGGCCCAGACTGAATATTCCTATTTTTCTGTCGATTTTAGGCTGAAAATATTCTTGTAATATTCTTAATTATAGCTCATGACATTTCCGTTTAAGGACGTATTGGGGTATCTCATTACAAGTTAAGTGTTTGCTATTTTGTACTGCACAAATACATTACATGTACCGCTCATCATTGAACATTTGGCTATTGCTAGCTAGTTAAAGTAAAAAGTTGAGTAAAACCATATCATTATATGGTATTTACAGATTTTCAACGCACGAAATTATATTCTTCTCACAATTTCAGCCTCAGATTTATTCTTAAAATATTCTTAAAATCTCGCAAATTTCAGCCTCGATATTCTTATAAAATATATTCTTATAAAAAAAAAAGAGTGTATTGCACGTGATAATTTGCCAGTAGGTGATCTTTTTATGTGATTTCCCACGTCATTTTCGTTTAGAGGCAAACATACCGTTACATTACGTTTATTCTGTTCTTTCAAAACTGAATTTCTTTGACTCCATTCTTATTTAGATTCTAAATGTTGAAGTCAGGGTCAAATTTTGATAAGGAATTTTTCTTTCTTTTTTGTAAAAATGTTTTGTGCCATACAGTTCTTTCAGATATGTGGAAAGTAACCAGGATTTATTCCTCTATTTAATGACCTAATCGGGTCCGAAAACAACGAGGCCTTTTAAGGGCTACGAGCTTTATAAGACAAAACCAAACGGAACCTTTTGAAAGATTTTTCTTAACGTAAGGATTTCATCCACAGAATCAAGGTTAAACTACCTTGAAGAACATCATAAACAGCACCGCAGGGAAATACTGCTCAGTAGCTTTTATTTGACTGGCATGACCACAGTTCGGATTTTCATTCGCGGACTCAACAATTAGAATAACCATGTATAACATAACAAACAGCACTAAAGGAAAGTGCAACTGAAAAACGTTCATTTTATTAGTCAACTCTGGGATTTTATCCACAAATTCAAAAGTCAATACCAGTTTGTACAACATACCGGTATTAAGCATTGCCACGCGGAGGGGATATGAAGGTCACACTTCAAGATTTCATCCATAGACTCCACTGAAAGTTAGAACCACCTTGTACAGCATAATAAACAGCTTTTATTTCAATTGTCGTGATTAAGATTTTTACACATCGACCCAAAGGCTAGGCTACCACTGAAAATACGAAATGAATGTTCACACTTAGGATTTAATCTGCAAACTAAAGAGGCTGAATCAACTTGCACAGCATTCGAAAGGTACTTCTCAATAACTTTTATTTCAAAAGTCAGACGTCAAATCGCTTGGGGTAGCTTAGTTAAGATTGCCATAGGAGAGTATTGCTGATAAGCTTTCGTGTGGTCACATGTTGCGTTATCGTATACAGACACAAAAGTTAAAACCACCTCGTACAGCATGATAAACAGCACCACAGTAAAGTCTTGCTCTATAATTTTACATGTAGCTTGAATGCTTTTGCACACATACTTTAGAAACACCTTGTACTCCTCTGTTACGTTCAGGTAAATGTTCACATTCAGTCAAACCTCCCTGTTCAGTTTTGTCGGAATGATGTCAAGTCAAGTCAAATCGTTTATTAAAAATCACAACTGGCAGCTATTAGCATGGTAAACAAACAGTACCGTAGGAGATTACTGCTTCGTTGCTTTCATAGGAGTGTCTGTAGTTTAAAATGTTTGTCTGCAGACTCAAATGTATGACCACCTTGCACAGCATAAAAAACACATCACCACGGGAAAATACTGCGTAGTAACTTTCGTTTGAATGGTAACACTTCAGGGTTGCATCCAAGGACTCAAAAGTTAGAACCACCTTGTACAATACAGTAAACAGCACCACAAGAAAGTATTGATCGATGGCTTCTACAAGAATCATTACGCTGAGGGATTTCATCTGCAGACGGTAAATTTTCACTCTGTACAGCTTAGTAAACAGCGCCTTACTGCTCTGTGGACATACTTCACTGCTTAAGACTTTATCGATAGACACAGGCGTTAGGAAAGCAGCCTTAAGAAATTGGAAGGTATTGCTGCTCTTCAGCATTACATCCACAAACTTAAAACTTAGAGTTGCCTAGTATAGCGTAACAAACAACACCACAGGAAAGTGCTGCTTAGTAGCTTTCATTTGAATGGACACACTATGTAATTTCGTCCACCAGACCCAAAGGTTGACTCCACCTTGTACAGGATAGCAAAAAACAGGAGAAAACAGCCCACTCTGCTGTTTAAGATTTTGCCCACCGTCGCAAGAGTTAGTACCAACCTCTGCAGCATAGTAAACAACATCTTTGGAAGGCTCTTCTTAATTGCTTTCGTAAGAATCGTTGCACTCCAGGATTTCACCCACAGACTCAAAAGTTGTACCGCATGTTACTGTAACAAATTGTGTACTGCAGGAAAATACTGCTCAGTAGCTTTCATTTTAACTGTAAACCGTCGTGTGGAAGGACAACAAGCATAGCATAGAAAGTACTGCTCAGTAGCTTTCATTTTAACTGTAAACCGTCGTGTGGAAGGACAACTAGCCATAGCATAGAAAGTACTGCTCAATAGTATTCAGACGAATCTTTTTACCTTAAAATTTCATCCATGCACAGACTAAAAAGTCAGTGAACCTCTTTATATAGCACATAACAATAAACAGCACCACAAGAAAGTTCTCCCCAGAAGCTTTCATTCGGATGAGCTCTTTTTTTAGGATCATTATAATTTTGGTTTTCTTTACTCAATACCTGTCTTGTAAATTGGGATCGTGAAAACCGGTGTAAGGAAAGTCGAACTGTAGTTTTGGTTGTTTAATTAAAGCGTTGTTCCTTTTATTGTGCACCTTCCGTATTTAGCGACGAATGTAAATGACATTAAGTAGCCTTTCATTGAAGTTCAGAAAGATTCCCGAAAGAATTTGTCAGTCAAAATCGAAGCTTTTAAATTCTTTGTCGACTATTTGCACATAACTTTTTTCACTGATTGTTGGCTTTCAAGAATTTGTTTTCGTTTAGTGTTGAGAGGGATTAATGGGCTTCATTATGTAGTTTCTAAACACAGTCAAATACTAAGATTGAGTTTTTGAAATCACAGATTTGGAGCCTGGTGAAAAAGAAACCCTGACATCTTTTTGGAACGCACGTCGTTTTGTATCGTATTGTTTGTTTAGTCATGTTGGAAATGTGTGATGTAGCCCCTTAATCCATCAAATTTTGGAGCATCGGTCAAAGTTTGTTTTATAGTGAAATTCTAACAACTTTTTCTTCATCCCATTTTCTAATCTAAACCTTTTTGTACGATTTTGCCACATTTTTACTCTTCTAGAGGGCTGTTCAAATCTGTATAATTTTCCCGCCAAAAAACTTAGAAAAAATACGCATGCGCCATTTTTTTTTAAATTTTTAAATAAAAGTCATTTAGTATATCCCTTTAAACCCAATAAGTGAAGCAGACAATAGTTTTTGTTAGTTGTATAATCTTTATTTCTATCTCCACATGTACAATAAACTATATCTTGCCCTTTCTCTACTATTAACAGTTCTTATTGCCGTATTCCTTTGCTGACCTGCTATTGTACATAAATAGTGGAGCGAATCAATAAAATTGTGTGTTTACTTCTAACACTGCACAAGTTTGCCTCACTTACATTTTGTTCTGTTAACTTTAAATGTCTAGATTAGCTAAGTGAAAGTCGTTCAAATAATTAAAAACTTGTTCGAAGAAATTCTTTCTGTATATACCAAGTCTTTTGGCGGGAAAATTTGATGAAATTTCTACAGCGTCTCCCCTGGCAAAAATTTCGACACAAAAACTAACCGAGATACCCGTACAAAAATCTGCCAAAAGACCTCAAAAACATTGCTTCGTAAACAACTGGAAGAGAAAAGAATCAAGTGTTCTACCATGTCGTGTACGAGTGATGCATTTTTCCGCACTAGACATTGTGACAAGCTTAAACTTAAATTAAAAATTGCTACGAATACTTTTTCAGTGTTTTGATGCATCAAAAATCAACGTAAAATCGTCTTGAGAATAGTGTTAACATGATGCAAAAAAAAGCAAGCGAAACATACTTATTCACCAATTTTTAGCAGCGATTTTCACAGAAAAAATAATATTATCGACGAACGCGTTTCTGAGTTAGCGAAAATTAATTGCTGCATGCATGCATTTGTTAACCCAAACCGCCTTAAATCGTTACTTTGTTTTTGGAAGATGTTTCGCTCCTTTCTTTTGCATCATGTAGCAATCGATGGATAATTAAGTGGTACAGTTAATTTATCAAACATAAATGAAGGTCTGGTTCTCATATTGCATTGGTCAAGCTGTAAATACGTTATTCGCCTGTTTTGGGCCGATTGTGATCGAGACCAGAACAAACAATGAAGCCATATCCTTCAGTACACATAACAAACCTGCCTGCCGTGTCTAAGCGAGACAAAAAGAATTTGGTACCTCGAAGGCTAGATGTGAAACAGTTTCGAAACTTCTAGTAGTTCAATCCTTTTTTTCTTTGTTGCAAGCTGCCAAGTTTGGAAAGCATGAATTGAATTAAATCCGTTCGTGTTCATAAATGTTTTTTGTAACTTACAACAGCTTTAGCTGAAACGTTTCATATAAAAGTGACTGTTAATGTGAAGAAGCGATAATTGACTTTTTTGCATCTTTTTGAGACAAACCAGCTTCGTACTTGAAGAGGAAACGAAACAGTTCTCTTTTTAAGCGTTTTCAACGGATAGGTCATTAGCGGCCGTCTTAAAACCAGATTAAAATTAGTTTAAAATACTTTTCCATACTTGTACTTTGTAGCTGAAAACAAATTATTTTGGTTCGTCGACAAGCCTTCCAATCGATCATAAGCTAATACATACGAAGGTAAATGACTGAAGTGCTTTGTAAACGGTGCGAAAAAATGAATCTGAATTTTAGTTGCAGTGGTATTAAAATCAAAATAAAAGAGCCAAAATTGCGTATCAACAGTATTAAAAGTAAAATTCTCATCGACTCGTCTTCGTGTATTCATAAATTTACCCGTCAAAAACTAAAACTCGTTTATTTGAAGTAAATTTAATTTCAAAGAAATGAGAAACATTTCACGTTTTCAGGGTTTGTTGTGGTCTTTGCAGATTTGTGACAATTTATCACATTTCTGAACTCCTCCTCCGTTCCCAATACCCATAGAACCAGACACTGGTTTCGATAACTGTTCTTAACTACTAAGGGAACAGAACACAACTATTTGAAGGATCTCCCCATTAGAAATTGTCTGGCCAAATTTTTGGCAAAACGTACAATAAGCATGTGTTAAGCACATAAAACAATTTCTTAAGCTTAAATGTAAATTTCTCTTTCCCATTGCAAAGCCAATACTGTTTGCTGTTGTTGTTGCTTAGTATATTTCATTTTAAGCTTGTTCTTTATTTTTGAATGTTCATTCATTTTTTGCTGTTTATTTATTTATTTATTTTTATAATTTTTTTTTCACTGACTAGGCCATCAAATTTAGAAGGTGAAAAGGTCGTCCAAACTCCGGAGGAAAAAAAAAGACGTGATCAAGATCCAGTGAAAAGTATGTGGAACAAAACTCAAAAAGAAATAAGAGGTCCTGATCACCGATTGGTTCTTGTTGTAAAGAGCCTGGACACTGATGGTAATCCTGAAGTGCGATGATGCAAATCACCGGCAGCCCAGACGTGCTATGTGACACATCGGGTTATTTACGGATTTTGAAGATGTAGAAACGCGGTACATATCTAGATTATGTCAAAATAAAATGGTATTTATGTTTATTGAATGGTTTTTTCAAGTGTCGTAGGCAGTCAAAAGCCAAAATTCGGGGCGTTTGCGCGTGAGAATAGCAGACGAATGAGTCGAGTTGTAGGTGTTTCTACAAGCCGCATTATATGTATTATTGACGGTTTTTTTCACCCGAAGTACTCTCTATAATTTTATAGTGGAGAGTACTTCGGGTAAAAAAAAATCGCCAAAATGGCCTTAAAAAGCAACCAGGATACGCCAAGGGACATTGGAGTAAAGGTAAGAATGCCTTATTTTGGATTATTTTCAGTTTTTCTTTGGTTACGCCGTTCGTCCGGTGATAATACATATATTGCGGCTTGAAGAAACACCTACAACTCGACTCATTCGTCAGCTATTTTCACGCACAAACGCCCCGAATTTTGGCTTTTGACTGCCTAAGACACTTGAAGAAATCATACAGTAAACATAAATACCATTTTATTTTGACATAACCTAGATGTAGACCACAAATATCTACAGCTTCAAATCCGTAAATAACTCGATGTCTCACTTAGCACGTCTGGGCTGCCTGTGTGCAAATGAACAACGGTTGAGCAATACAACACTCTTCCTATGGTGCTGCTTATTTTGGAATTCTTGTCTGTGGATGAAATCTTAAACGACTGGCAATTCAAATGTTATCAACTTTAGAAGCAGTGCTTTTTTGTAGTCCTGTTTATCATGCTGTTCAAGGCAGTTTTCAGTTTCGAGTCTGCTGATGAAATCCTAATAAAAGGTTACCACTTATGGAATATATTTAGTTGTACTTTCCTGTGGTGCTGTTGTGCTGTATCAGGTGGCTCTAACTTTTGAGTTTATGGGTGAAATACTCAAGAGTGACCATTCAAATGAAAGCTACTGAGCAGTACTACTTTACTGTGGTGCTGTTTTCATACTGTACAAGACGGCTCTAACTGTTGAGTTTGTGGGTTCGATTTTTGAGTTTTTGAACGTCCACTCTTGCAACAAATTCACGCAAAATTGTGGAGATAATTATTAGCTTGCCATTTTTTGTTTTAAAACGTGGATATATTAACAAAAAAATCGATATCGTTATCGCCTATTTTCGCTTTCAAATTTCCCTGGCGCGGCCATTTTGGATTTTATGACCTGTAATGGTTGCAGCTATTGTCAGAAAGCAAATGAAGTAGAAAATCCGTTGTGTTAATCAAAAAAATAGGCGATAATGATATCCATTTTTTTTGTACACTTACATGTTATATCCACGTTTTAAAACAAAATTTGAAATCTAGTATGTAGCGTCAGTTTGTTGTAAGAGTGGAGGTTCCCTATAAGAGTGACCATTTAAATGAAAGCTAATGAGATGGTGTTCTTTGTAACGCGCTTTTTTTCCTCTCGAATCCTTAATGTGGCTATTCACTTTAGGGAAAGTTACATGACCCGAGGGGTACTTCCAATAATACTGTTTACTATCCTGTACCTTACAAAGTGGTTCTTACATGATTTTTGGCTCTGCATGAAACAGTGTATCGCCATTCAAATACATTTCTCCAGTTGTACTTCGGCTCCAGATGCGATTTGTTTTCAAGAATGTTTCGTAGTTTTTGCTGTGAATAAGACAATCTGTACTGACCTCCTATTTATTTAAGTTGAACTTTTGGCAGAGAGCAGCCCACAAATTGGGCAACTTGGCGGAGTACAATTGCTTGTTTATATTTAAAATGGATTTTTTTCAACGAGAGACCCTTGAAATGAGCGGTTCTGTTCTCAAAATCCCATTAATTGTTCAGCTTAAAGTAGCACTATACTGTAGTGTCATCCTATTTTCGACTTGGAATGTTTAAAACCCTCAGTTAGTTAGAGCCAATAATGTATTGACTTGAAATATTGATAACCACTGTAATCCGCTTTCGAAACCAAAGACAATAGTGTTCACACCCAATACAATACTTTCGTTAGTGTTTTCTACAAACGTCCTTTGGTAAGCAACCATGCATGGCCAGTTCGTTTTGTATAACGAAAAACAGTGCTGCTTTAAAACTGAAGAAAAAATAAAAAAAATATCATTTATTAGTTGGCATTTACTAGATTCTTAATTATATTGTTAATTATTTATATTGTTAATTTGTTAAGTGTCCCCAATTAGGCTAGCTATGTTGACACATTAATAAAGTATTTGATTGATTGATTGATCGAATAAATATAACTTTGAGTGATCGAACCACAGCACTGTACAAAAAGGTTTCACATTTTTTATGAATGATAAGAAAACAATTTCCTTGACCCTAACGAATGCATTCTCACTCCAAACACTTACAGATCAAGACATGAATTCAAACTTGATTTCCAGTCAGAATAAAGAAAATGATGCGACGTTGTGCGATATAATTATATCGAATCGAGAGTGCTGTGATCTGCCGGATTACTCAAAGTTGAAACTCAAGAGTTAATTAATATTGTTCGAGAAAGGTGATGGACAGTACTCAACACCCATAACACTTCGCAAAACGTTGTCAAGTTTTGCAGGCGCGCATTTGGTGGGGCGAGCAGAACGGAACATCGCGAACTGATCCTCAAAAGCCCCGCCCCTTCTGTTGGCGGCACCTAATAGGCCATTTCCGATTTATCTTTGGTCTCTTCTTCAAAGCGAGTCCTGGTGCTCATCTTTTCGTATGAAAATGAGTTTTCATTCACATGCAAATTAAACTTATTTCCATAAGAATGGTTGAGCACCAGGCCTCGCTTTGAAAAAGAGACCAAAGGTAATTCGGAAATGGCTTATTCGGGATACTTTGATTTGGTTCGTCATGAAACTGAAATCTCTCAATTTCCCTGTAATAAATAGTGCTTGTTTTGTTATAATTAGCCTTGTTTAATTTCTGTTTTGCGAACGTTTAAAGGTATACGAGAATGTTCGATTATCCACCAGTTTTACTACTGATATCGAAAATACCACGAAGGCGTTATCATCATGTAGTAGGTACAAGTTCTTATCTTTGCGGTGTCTCCTCCTCCAGTGCTGGTTGATCAACTGCAAAGTTTCTTGTGCAATCCATCGTCGCCTCTTTACACCCGGCATACGTAACTTCAGTCTGTAAATAAAATGGAAAGGTATAAACTAAGCAACGACTGTTAAAGCTCACTAACTGGAATAACTCGGATGATAGACGGCTCCAGCAAGGAATTGCTCATTTTCGACCGAAAAACAACAACAACAACAAATTTTACTATTTACACCTTTTTTCTACAATTAACGTTACATTTTTTAAAGGACTTTAGAGCTGTAAAAAGATGAAAAGGAAAGCTAAACTATTACAGTTCCTCGTAAATTTTCTGTTTCCCAAGGACCGTAAATAAAATCTAGCATAGCTATACCCTGGGAGCTAAGTGCTTTAATTTATGAGATGGTCAATTGAAACCAAAAGCCCTGGCCAAACGGTTAAAAGCACGACCAAACGAGGTGGCCAAACGGTAAAATGTTTAATGATGTTTGGTCACCAAACATTCCCCGTTTGGCCGGGGCTAAAGTGTAGAGTGTATCCCTGTTGTGAGATAAATTGCTGTAAACGTAATTCGAAACGCTCTCTTTGTTTTGCCTTTTCACCTTTCATTGCAAAGACAATTTGTACTGGTTCATATCGCCATTGCATGGTACTAGAGGTTTGTAAGTCATGCATGAGCAATACGAAATCTTGTGCACGTGTTAACTCCACTATCGATTTTGGACCATTTTGAAGTTGACTTAAGTCGCGTTAGCTACAAAACTCGGCACAAATGTTTGACTTACCTTCGGTTTCAAAGAATAGAAGTAGAACTGTAGGGTTAATTGTTTCTTCAGTTCCTTCGTGATGGACAAGCAGTCAAAAGCCTCCACAACACATTTTGACCTTCACTCGGTCACGATGTCAGTAAAATGCGTGGTTTGCATGAAGCAAATGCTAAAATTTGTCATTAATATGGATTACAAACTGTAGCCAATAGCGGGCCGTTCTATCACGAAGTTTCGCACGGGCTTCATTTTGCACGCTTTTTTCACCCAGGCATTAATTAGTTAGTTGTTTGGGTATAATTGCGTTCGACGTTAGGAGAACGCTTCGTAATCTTTGGGGATCCTGTGGTCGATGGGATACCTGTGCATGCCAGGCGTGAAGATTCGAGATTTTTGGTTACTTGGACGGGCGATGTTCAAAATCTGCGCCACTTTGAATAATTATTAAGCGCGCGCACGAATTTTAAGCCCAATAGCCGGCCAAAGAAATTGCGGGCTCCACTTCGTCTTTCTCATTTAATCTCTCAACTAATTTCCTCCTCTGTTTTTGTATGATTTTAGCTAAATTCATTGCACTTCGAACGCACTTATTAATCTTTGATTACTACTAGTTTATTGAATTTATTCAATAGACTAACTTTTAACTCTCTGAAAAGCCCTAAAAAGACCACTTTTTGTCGTCGTCATAGTTATTGTTGTTTATTTGATTTGGACGGGGAATCATAAACTTTTTAATACATAAAGTGAGATTTAATACGGAATTATACAGAAAAAAATCATAACTGTATGAAAAAAAAAATTGTCGCAAGACTTCTGCCATTTTCCACAAATCCCCGCACGTTTTGTGTAAACATGGACAAAATGCCTTTAATTCTCTCAATAACCAGATTTTGTTTCTGATGCAGTGAAATGGTCTGCAAAGTTGTTCCCAGCACAGCAGTTCTAAAAAACATGTTCACATTGATGACTTTTGGTCAGCCTTTGTAATACTTCACAATGCTGCTGAAATTCTAGTACAGTTAGCTGCCCTATTTCCGGACACTTTTAGCTAAACTGTAATATCTCAGTTACTTCAAAACAGCACTCATGAGCTAAAATTTATCCACATTGTAGCTTCCACTGCTTGTAATTAGGGTTGCCCTACTTCCGGACGTTCGTTACGAGATAAATACTCCCTTCTTCTTTTAAATATTCTTCTCGATCATCGCAAAATACATCATATAAAAGTCAAATAAAGAAACATTTCTTTAAAAAATTACATTCTCTACCAATTTTTACTTTCTTTCATTTTAGCGAAGGCGTTATCAGACCGCAAATGCCGGAGTTCGCAAGATTCTCAAGAGTAAATATTGATAAACTCGAGCAGTCACTTGGTTTCAACAACTATTCCATGAATTTCCTTTTGAAATACCTATAGTTCCCCTATAGTTTGCCGGCTATCGTTAGGTGTCCGGAATTAAGTACATCTCCCCAAAAATGCAATCAAACGTTTTTAGTAGTCTCACTCGGAGATAAGAAACTGGAAACGAAAAATTCTTACGTGTTGAAAAACCTAGTCATTTTGGCTTCAATTATGTCGAAAAAAGAATACAATCCATCACGCATTTTGAGAGCACAGACCGCTTAATTGAAAAGATATAATTCGACGCGTGATAAAAATCACGTTCAACAAGAAACAAATTTTACTAACCTCGGCGAAAAGATCAAACGAAAGCAGACTAGTCGATAAGTCTTCGAAACGTATCGTTCGGATTTGTTTCGTTGTTACAATGAAATACAGAATCATAAAGTCGAAGTGTCCGGAAATAGGGGTGTTCGGGTAATAGGGCAACATACTGCTTCTGGGCTATAATAGTAATAATAATAATAATAATAATAATAATAACAACAATAATAATAATAATAATAATAATAATAATAATAATAATAATAATAATCAAACGAAGAATGATCCTCGCAGTTGTGAACGCAATTTATGCTATAGATCGTTTTCACGTGACGTCATCACTTTCTAAAATCTAAAACTAAAGATCCACCAAAGGTTTTATCCTCATCAGGCATAAGAGGTGGCATATTTATATCTGTTTACAATTTTACAGCTCAGTAGCGTGCTTCGTTTGGAAACCAGAGCATTCTGATGTTTACACTATTTTCGGGCCGCCATATTGGTGCACCACGGATGTACACCAACATGGCGTTTTCATACTGGGCTCTGTAAATTTCTGCGACACATTTCGACGAATATCTGAAGTTTGAGGAAACGCACAGGCCTAAAACTTGGAGAAGTGTCTTATTGATTTATCTTCTATAACATCACAAATTCTTAGCTTTTTCCACTGGATGGTTTTCGATTTATTTTTTATTGCGTGACAGTGAAAACGATCTATTGCGAGAAGAAACCTGAAAAAAATTCAGGACTTCAACGGGATTTGAACCGTGACCTCGCGATTACCGATGCGATGCTCTAACCAACTGAGCTATGTAGCCACTGACGTTGGGAGCAGCACAGTTGACCTGCTCCCAACGTCAGTGGCTTCAAAAAGCCATGACCGTGAAGGCCGCCTTCAAATTCGCCACGAATTTCTTGTTTCAGTAGGTTTTTCATCGTCGTGTCCATCACGAATTTTAGGTTCTCGCTTTGGCAAAGAAGTGGCGCGACGTCATGCAAACAAAAAAATCGCTCCAGCTATCATATTCGCCTCGATCTACAAAAGCAATTGTTTCACGATCTATATCTGAGGAGTGACGTCTACCCTTGTGGGAGCTATTCTGTCATATAAAAGTTTAGATGCGCAAATGATCGGCCTTAGGACTATTGCTTACAATGGTGCAATCCTAGATTGGCACTGTTTTGCAAGAAAGATGCGAAAATATCTCGAAACTCCAAGAGACATCTTTTGCTTCGAGAGGTATTTCGATTGCTCATACAGCCGCTTTCAAATTCGTTACGAATTACTTGTTACTGTATTTATTCTTACGTACATGCAATAAGTTACACTGTTGAGCTCATTTTTCTCTGTCCAAGTACATGTACTGGAAGAAAATGTACTTATTGACTGAGGCCAGGAGCCCATTGCTGGGACCAGTTTATATGAAGAAAACTTGTCCTTGGTAGAAGGGTCACTCGCCTACCCGAGCTACCCTGGGCGAGCCATCTTTTCCTACATTTCCTTACAAGGCCTGGCGAACCGTTTACATGAGAAACAAAAAGTTGGTTCGGCGAGAAGGGTGACCCGCCTAGCCGGGTCACTCTCTTTCGATGGTAGGGTCACCCTCCTAGCCGAGCCAACTTTTCGCCATATAAACACTTTAGCTCGCCCAGCCGGGTCAACTCGATCAAGGTGAGACAACAGAGCATGCGCGAGCGCTATTGACTCGGGCAAGTGGGTCAACTTTTTTCTCATATAAACACTCGCTAAAGTTGACTCGGCTGGGAGGGTGACCCTCTTACCCGGGACAACTTTTCTCCATATTGGGGAGCAGGGTTGGCGCAGTGATGAGAGCACTCGCCTTCCACCAATGTGTCCCGGGTTCGATTCCCGGACTCGGTGTCATATGTGGGCTGAGTTTGTTGGTTCTCTACTCTGCTCCGAGAGGTTTTTCTCCGGGTACTCCGGTTTTCCCCTCTCCTCAAAACCAACATTTGATTTAAATTGATTTGATTTGAGATTTGTAATTAGTAGGCGAAGAGCCACCTTGTGGAAGTACTACTAATAAATCGTTTATTATTATTTTATTATTTTATTATTATTATTATTATTATTATTATTATTATTATTATTATTATTATTATTATATAAACAGGGCCTGAGTGGGAGGGCCGGAGAAAGACAAATTTGCACAGAAAATAGATCTAATATGATGTTTGTACTTGTTTTCTGGTTTTAAAATCAATTTACATGGTTAGAGGTGACGAAATCCTCTAAATGCGCTCGGGCCGTACGTGTTCCTGACAGGGCCGTACTGCTTTTTCTGGCCCTGCTCGCGCTAAGCCGTACGGCCCTCATACGGGGATTAATGAAAGCGCGCGCGGGGCCGTATGGGTAATAAAATAATGGATAACATCTAACCACTTCTAAATACAAGTGTATCTAACTGGGTTTCTTTCTTTAATAACAAAAATAACAAGCGAATAGTTATAATTTTCACTAATTTATACATCTACTTTGTAAGTAAATTATTCCTGTTTTTAAACAGAATGTACGAAATAAAAGCATCGACAAAACCCAGAAGCCAACTACATACATACTATCATTACCTCAATTTTGAGCTCCTTTGTTTGTAACACTCTTGGTTTTTGCCAACTCTGAAAGAAGCCTTGAGCTCCGTGTCCTAATAGTAATTAAGAGGTGATCTTTGCCACCTGTTGCAAATTAGGGGCTGTTATGTACACGAGGAATAAAATTCGTAGACCACCTAACCTTACGTCTATAAAGATAATCAATAACTAATTTCTCACAAAATGAATGCAAAATCAAACAGACAGATCATGATAAATACAGCGCACTGCAACTAGACAAATCTTTAGTGGTCTACCAAAATACAATGTTTCTATCTTGTGCCTCTCTAACACCATGCAAACTACAAGACAAATAGACGTGTTACAAATGATTTTCCCAAGTTTGTCCCAAATACGTTGCGCACCTCTATCATATAAACGGCAAATGCACCCTTCTATATGGCCAGTGTTCATTGGATGCGGCTTTACTGTGGCATGAAATTTCGAGGGCACCCGACGACAAGTTTCGATAGATATCTCTTCGGTGGAGGGTAGTTCGCCTTAGGCTTTCGGCGTCGATTAAAGAGTACACTCGGAGTTTCGTAACTGAAACGTGGCCTAAAAGATTCGCAATGGGAAAATCATACCCCTGAAGTTTTCGGAAAGGTCGTAATTGCTGTTTTTGGCAGTCAAAAACGTCAGCTAGCATTTTTGGAAAGAAAAAAGTTCCCTAGGAAGTGCGTGGAAAGTTCATTTCAGCTAGCTTTTCTCAAAGGAAGATTTTGTTCCCTAACATTTTTGAGCAACTTAAATTTCAGCTAAGGAATCCGAACAGATCAAAGTCTTCTAGCTAACGAAAACATCACTTCAAACAGACTTTAAACACCTTAAGGCACTTAAAAACGCCTTTTTAACCTTTGGTTGATTTAGCTCGTTGGGGGCCCCTGAAATTTCAATCAGGATTTGTTGTGATGCGTATCAAGTACATCAAGAAGAGCACATTTATAATATTATTTTTAAGGTTAGTATCCACTGTGCTAGATCTTATTAAATAATTTAATATTTAAAATAATATTAATAGCAAGGGTGAATAATTCATTCTACAGAAGAAACTTGTGACAAAAGCGTGCGGCAATTTAATTTGAAATTTTAGAAGAAGAACACTGATGCTTTGCAAACCTAACTTTCAAAACTTTTAAAACCTAGTACAAAGTAATGAAATGTCTTTCCTAATTCACTTACTTTTGGAAGAACAATTCCTTAATACACTGCAAACCCAGCTTTCAAAACGTTTAAGCCACATCCAGTAAAACAGTAATGACCTGCCTTTCCTCACTTAACAAATTATGGCCACTTCAAAAAACTTGCAATGTCCAAAATTTTCCAATGATAAGTTCCATTTACTTGGAAATTTTTCCAGCTAAAAAAACCACCTAAAATGATAAAACGAAATAACTGCATGGCCACGATTTTGGTCAATTGAGACTATTCAACCAAATCTTCATTCTTCTTTTCTTTTCAGAGTTTTGGTGTTATTCATATTCCAACCATAAAGATGATTTGAAACATTTTCAACCTGGTTAACAACACAAATTCACAAAATTAATTACTATACCAAAAAACCACTCCCACCACACAGGAAATCCACTACAACGACAAGTTACATCTTACAACCTTACTTCCACTGTGCTGGGTGACATGTATCTACAATATTAAATACAATTGAATACAATCCTGTCAATGTTTATAATTAAAACAGCTATTTTGATTTCCCTTGCACTTGACCAAAGCACAGAATCAATCAACAATCAGTCGCCATCACTTCGACGCCTTAGGCCCTTTCTGAACGGGTTGGTGAAGGATGTATTGCCTTTTTTCTTTCGGTACAAGGCTCCTGCAAACATTTTAGAGAAGGATAATGAACACTGAGTTGTTTAGTTATATGACCAATATAGAGGGGATCTATACATATGCAAGTAAAGTATTTTCAATTACTCTAGCCTAGGCATTAGAGCAATTGAGATTGAGTGCCATGAATAAGACCAAAAACTAGCCAATTACCACAGATTCAAACACTGCAAGGAGCGAATCAGAATTCAAAGCCATGCAGGTGGCTCCAAGCGCAGAAAAGTGCGTGCATGCAAGTCATGATTGGTTTTGAATTTGCTTCTCATGGGTTGAAAGAGTGACATGAGCTATACACATACATAGTTACATACATTACTTTATTTACCCTCAGATTTTTTAGAGTTGCTTGTGCAGCTACTAAGAGCATTTAAACATCAGATGAGAGATAGACCACCACACCAGGAACTATGTCCCCTACTCTTTTCAAACAGTGTGTGGGTTCTATGTCCCACAGAATCAATCATGAAGAGTTGGGGACAGGGCCTACGGTTTATCGTCCTTATCCCAGAAGAGCACTTTCTCCTCAATTATTCAAAGACCCTGAGTGTTGGTCTGGCTGGGGTTTAAACCTGTGACCTCCCACACGCTAGTCCGGTGCTCTACCACGGAGCTAACAAATTGATGGGAGGACTGCAGATTTAGCATTTCTTCCTCCTGATGATTCAGATTCTTAGCAGAATAAGGTGCCTGGTAGTTAACAATCATTGTGTTACAAAATTAGCTACATTGTAGTGATCATGAAATATTAACAAATGAACTCATAAATAAGTAATTGAGGCACAAACCTTCAAGTGTTGACAGGCTGAGTCGTTCCATTCTACATCTAAAGGTGCCTCCTAATCAAGAGAACAGACAGTACTGATGAGCCCAACAACATTAATCACATTGTTTATTAATAGACTTGTTCCTAAGATGCAATGCATATCTACCGTAAAATATTTCTTTGATAATTAATATTTTCCTTACATCAAAATTCAAACCACCGATTTCTTTAAGTCTCAAAGCTGGAAATACACAAAAACTTTTTGTCTTGTTTTGGCCTAAAAACCTTGTCATATTAGAGATCTTCCTAAAAAGGAATTGACCAAAGTACTTCACGGATTGCTCTCTGACATTTTGAAAAGAGAAAATGACTATATTGAGATGCCATTAATAATTAAAAAAGTTGGTTCAACAGAACTTTAAGTAATTCATTTTGTATAGACTACATGCTTTCCGCTCTCCGTAATTTTCCTTTTCATTTTTCCTTAGATGCAATGATAACTAAAATAAAACAATGCTAAAAATATGAATTATTGTAACTTAAGTATTATTCCTTTCTTTGTTTTCTTCTTTTCTTTTCATTTTAATTTCTTTTTCCACTGGGCCGCCTAGATTAGCAATTGCTATTTTGCGGGCCAGTCTGTTGTACATGTACAACCATTTTTTACTAGATTTGTAAGTCTGCAGTTTGCATTAAGTGTAAAATTGTTCAGTTCCCATCAGGCACTATTTTTAGCAGGTTAATTATTTTGTATTGTATATGTCCAAGTGCTATTTTGACAATAAAAAAAAATTAAAATTGCAAAACAAAATCACCACTATTTTTCTACTAAAATTATTTTCCTTGGGTAACCAGTATTTGTACAAAACATAGTCTTTCTCGTTATTGAGGGGCACAGACAAAGAATTCATTTAGTTGTTCATAATTCTGCACACATAAAATTATCATAATTATTACACCAGAAACATAGTTAGAAAGAAAAGTAACATTGAAACTCACCTTGTTTGTTGCCTTGTTCTCTGTAAACACAACAAAAAGAGAAAGAAAATACTTAAGACCTAAAAACACAAAATGAAATACAGCCGAACATCTGCTTGTGGACAGTGGAAACCTCCCACAAGTGGACATCAAATCATGGTCCCCATGATTTCTCCATTGAAACCTCCAGTAAGAGGACACCTCTGGTAATTGGATGTACTGTACTTCTTTGAAGCACTGTGGGCTAAAATAAGCTCCTTATCTGCACTGTGGGCTAAAATAAGCTCCCTTAAGCGGATAGAACTCTTGAACATTGATCTCAAATGGAAGTTCCACTCCATTTATATTACACTCCAGTCAATTTGTTTCTCTATTTAACAACAAAGCACAGTTTCTCACATGTTTTTGGCATCCAATTTGTAAAATATCTGCTGTTTTTTGGTCATGAAACAGAGGCTTGCAAATTCCAATGTAATTGGTATGACAGACACATCCAACCTTCTACACTGCCTTAAATCTTTCAACCTCTGGTTAAAACAGACACCTCACTTGGTCTCAAGAGAGTCCGCTTACCGGAGGTTTGAATGTATACCGGTAAGTGAGAAAAGAAAGCGGGTCTAGTAGTGATCAGTGGTCCCTACAATAAGGGTGCATAAAGTGTCTAGCATCAAGTAATAAGTGATTGGTAAAATCATCAACTGGTAAAAGCTTTACTTACCCTGCAGGGTCATCACAGTAGACACATGACTGAACCATGGCATCCATCATTTGTGCCTGGAAATAACAAGACAAGATATTATTGAAGGCTAACTTAAGGGTTAAATAACAAACGGCACAGTTACATTGGTCACTAACTTAATACACAAAGTGAGCAAATGAATGACTGATTACTTTCAAGACTGATTGACTGATTAGTTGATTAATTGACTGACTGACTGACTGACTGACTGACTGACTGAACTGACTGACTGACTGAATGAATGAATGAATGAATGAATGGACGGATGGATAGCCAACTCACTGACTGATTGACCGACTGACCCAACGAACTTACGGTTGACTGGCTGATTGATTGATTGACTGAATGACTGAACTTGTAAATGAATGGATGGACAGACAGACAGATGGAAGAACGGATGGACGGAGGAGTGAGCAAACAAACAACAAACGAACGAATGAATAAATGACTAGCCAGCTGACTGACTGACTGACTGATTGACTGACCGACCTGCAAGCAACCAGTTGACTGAATGATTGATGGATGAATTCATTGACTGATTTGACAAAGTTAATGCTTTGCACAAACACAGTATAACAGCATCATAAACTCTGTCTGAAGTCCAAAAATTATCAGAAATTAGTCTAAAAATTAAAAGCGTTGGGCATTAATGCTTACCTGTTTGGAGAAGATTTGTAATCTCTGTGCTTCAGCTGACTCATTGTTTTTATCTGTAGCATCAAACTCCAACCAGAATGTATCCATACAATCTGGCTCCAATGCAGGGGCTGGCGTGTAGTCCCACGACAACTCATCAAATGCCAGGCTCAAAAGTATGTCCTTCAAAATATAAGAAAAGGCATTTAAATGATGAGTGTAATTAAATTTTATTTTTATAATATAACAATTTAATGGCAGAGTTTACTAAATAAATGGTGTAAGGAAGAAAAAAGAAACAAATAAGGGTAGTCGGCTAAAGAGACAATGACCCCACACAAGAAATTAGACCACCCTGTAAAAAATAATTAAATAAATATTCATTACCCTAAAACATAAAAACTAATACTTACATGAACCAAAACTATAGCATTTACATGAAACAGACCTATTATTACGCTCAAGCAAGAAATTTCTCACATGCATATTGCATGTGCTGGTCTCATCAACCAAATCCAAGTTCACTGTAATTAAATTAGTGTACTCGTTATGGAAAACAAAAACAAGAACAGTGATCACCCAGTGATGATTAAAACTATACTGAGCCCACTTTTTTAATTTGGACAAAAAGCTGCACAAAAGAAAACATGTTGTGGTTCAATTGAAGGGCTGGAGGCATAACCAACTTAAATGACTTTTGAGGCTTTTTTTCTTTTTTTTTTCTAAGTTAGCTGAATTCTTGCATGTGGCCTTTGATTCAATGGAACAAAAAATGCCCAATTTTTTTTAGCCAGTTTCTGTTACTTTTTCAAGAAAAAATATGCAAAAACAGGTCCTAAAAGTCATTTGGGTCAGTTAATTATACCCCCAGCCCTTCAATTTAATCCTTGGTTTAAATTTTTTTCTCTTTTGTTCTAAACTAATTATCATAAATTACCAACTGAAACCAAAACAATGGCAGAAAAAAAAAGACAAATTATACACAACCAGGTGCCTCTTTCTGTCAGGGCAATAAATTAAGAGAGTATAGCAGTGCAGTGTATTTCTTGTGCTGAATGAATGGGACCTCAACATCAACTAATCTGATTCTTCAGATGCTGAATCAGTGCCTGAGATCAATTTGTCTTGCTTCTGTTATCCTTTACTCTGGTAACAAGTGACAATTCTATCACGTTCTCAGTTGGGAATAAGATGGACACTTCAAGGAAAGTTGCATGTTACTCCTCTCAAAAAAGAGTACTCTGTATTTCAAACTCCATACATTTCATCCGAGCATTTTTTGTTATCCAAGGATTTTCATTTGAAAATGATAAGTCGTTACATTTATTAAATTATTAATTTAAAATCACTTTTACACAATGTACATAAAGCTACAGGTAATTTTGGCTGTGCTTAGAATGAAATGAAAGTGCACATACATTTTTGTTATCATCAATCACATGGACATGTTCCCTGTTGATGCCGACTCTCACTGGCAAGTCAGAGTTACCCAAAATGCTCGAGAGCAAGGATGAGGATGGGCGCTCAATCTGACCACGGAAAAACACACTCCTGATGAAAGGAAGTAAAAAACTGAAATGAGACGTGAGGCCTCAGCTAAACAAATGAGAGTCAGTGGTATCTCACACCAAACTTAGTTGTGGGGAATAGAGTATTAATTAACTAAAGGCATGCATGGTACGAAAATCCAGTTGTTCTGAATTATTGGTATATTACTAAGGTCTAGTTTAAATACAGTTTGGTTATTATACAGCTGTAGTCACATTTCAAAAGTCATTGAATGACTAAAGTGAACTTACAATGTAACACTAAACTACAGTACTGTGTAGTTTAGCATTAATTTTATTAATTTATTTTGATTTTGCTCTCAAAGCTTACAATGTACATCCCAAGAATCTAGCTGGTTGTTATTGGTTTTTCTGCAAGATTTAATTTAAGCTTACAGAATGAGTGTTAATTTTTGGACCAAACTTTCCAAGTGGGAGGAAAAAAGATGAAAGTCCACTGGTGATCATTGATCAGGTGATGACAATTAACCCTATAATACTAAGTACATGCTTGTACATCCTTGGATGAACTTGTAATTTTACTATTAATAATAAAATCTTTTTGTTTGTAATCAGTAATGCTAAACTTACCATAGAATGGAAAACTCCAGCAAAAGTCTAAGAACATTCTGTGGCAGGCCTTGACATCAGAAGCTTTCTGGGAAACATCTTCATACTGTTGTAAGAGCCTGTGTTCCAGTGACGCGCGAGGTGACCTACCACGGAATGACCAGCTGGACTTGCAAACCCATCCTGGTAAGTAATCTGTCAACTTGCTCCTGTGATGAGCAAAATTATGAATAAGTCCCTTGTGAAGTTGGGTTTATCAAATCTTTTCTCCAATGAATACCAACTCAATCGAGCAGTTGTATTCGTTTCCCAGGAGTGGTGAACCTACTACCCAATTAATAAGCTAGCAGCATTATAATCACAGGTAGCAATCCATCCCTTGCAGCCCCAAAGATCAAGAGGCATACTCTCATCACTGTTCCCTACTCAATTCCCTTGTAACAAGTTGGGAAATTTTTTTAAACATCAAGACCTTTTCTCTAAGGTGATCATTTCCATTTTTCTCAGGGGTGGAATGGTTGACTAAGGTGTCTATCACCCTTACCCAGTGACAATGAATTCCGATAATTTAAGTCTACCAAAGACACTACATGTATGTGAAGAGATAAATCTTATTCTGTCCTTTGACTTCTTTAAATCAGTTGACATAATCTCCTGAAATGGCTCATTGTCTGCCATTTTGAGTTCAAAAAGTGAGCAATCAAAAGACTGGGAACTAACTAGGTTGAGATGTCAGACAGAAAGAAGCCGGTCAAAAATTGAGCGATTCTTCCTGTAGCTGTTATGTTTTACTCATTTTCAGACTGAGAGAAGCCGGCTATAAAAGCTGATTGCTGGCTTCTAAAGACAGCCCTGACGTCAACCCAGTATCTCATCCTCTCTCATCATCAGATTATTCACTTGTCTCAAATCACATTGACTTTCAGACATTTTGCCAGCCAGAATCATGAAGACCTCAGAATTTCAGACTGAATCACTTATAGTTTTAGTTGTTTGTTTTTCGTGGAGATACCAGGTTGACGTCACAACTGTCACTAGTGCCAGTCTTCTTTGTGCGCAGACCTAGATTTTGATTGCATCTTAAATATCACAGATACTTTCCAACCCCTTTATCTTTTCAGTTATTGCTTATTTACCATGTCAGAAAAAAAAACACTTCACTTCACTTCATTTTGATTATTACAATAAAATTATACTATTTAGAAAAATACACAACCCACATGTAGCAAAGCTAATCGAGGTGGGTTGTGTAGCTTACAATCAAATTGCAAACTGATTTGAGGTGATACGCACTTTACGGTAAGTGGAATTTAACTGGAGAGAAATTAGATCCTGATTACCACAGACTGTAGGTGAGGAGAGACAAATCACTCAAGTAATAAAGTACTTCTATGAGGGCAAAAAACTGGACAAGAGACTGTGCTGACCACAACAATAGCATTGAAGGTTTACCTCTTCACAAGTACAATGTAAGGAAATACAAGACAGTTCAGGTTGGCAAAAATGGCAACTTACTTGAAAGCGCCAGGTGTGTGTTTGGTCAGGATCGTAGGGTCCGTTTTCAATGTAAGCAAGAATTCCTCCCAGAATGAGTGCATCCGTGGTAGTTATGGGGTAATTCCCACTTAGACAATTGTATTTGGCCTGTAACCAGTTGAAAATTAATAAATTATAAGCCATCAAGTATGGTTTGTACAATATTATGCCAATGACTAAGCATCTCTGAATCCATTCAACCCATTGACTGACAGTTTGCTCTCAGTTACACTGATGCCCACAGAAATGGGCAAACACTGGAATTTGAAGAATAGCGCTTTAACATCAGATTTCATCAGGTGCATGTCTTATCTAGTACAATAGTTTTAATGTGTATTTAGAGAAATCATCAAACACTGGTCACTGCATGGACATTGGGTTTCAAAGGAAAGTGATGTGTATAGCGACAAAGTGAATGTGAAAACTTGGGGGAGCAGGGTTGGCGCTGTGGTGAGACTGCTTGCTTTCCATCAATGTGTCCCGGGTTTGATTCCCAGACTGGCATCATAAGTGGACTAAGTATGTACTTGTGATTTAGTTTAGTCTCCTCAATTAGTAGAGCGTCTGTGCCAGCTAGGAAAAAAATTAAAGAAAGCTAGAAAGAGACTTAAATAAAGTTGTTATTATATAAGATTATTATTGAACTACTACTGATAATCTGAGAAAATGTTTCTAATAGTTTGTGTAAATTTGGTGGTGCCCTGGTCTCTGTAGTAGAAACATTTGCTTTCAATTGGCAATTTTTTGAACACAAATTATCTAAAATTACCAAACTTGGCAAAAATACTAATATTAAACTCTAACACTCTCTCTGTGGATATCGATAAGTTAAGGTTAAATTTGCAACTTGACCTTGATGCCTGTTTTACCTTCAAATGGCCTATTAATTGATAGGCTCAGTGGAAGAAGGGCATAAGTGACGATTTTGGTTATTTTGCTGACGTCCTCCAAATGAGCTGAAGTTTTGCATGTGGCCTTTGATACATTAGAAAAACATTGCCCTATATTTCTTTCGCTTTTTTTATGCTCAGTTTTCGAGAAAACGCGGACCAAAAACACGCATTTTACACGTCACTTAGCACAGTCTTCCACCAAGCCCTTCTTATGAAAACTAAGCGCCAAATGTTTGTAATTGGCTTAAGACAACACGGAACGTCTCTGCTCAATAAGCCATAATGTGCTATATGTTTTTGACTCATAAACAGCACACAAGGTGCCCAGCTGACTTGGAAATATGCCGGGTCTACTTGTTTTCTTGAATGCAGCACTTACTACAGGTGTTACTACCTGTGTTTTGCTTAATCGTAGCACTCAACAAGCTTGCTTGGCTCAGAAACAGTCCACAACATTCTTGGTTGACTTAAAACAGCACACAGAAGCCTTGGTTAACCTTAAGTCAGCGCGCAAAGAGTTTGTCTGACTTGAAAAAGCATTCAAGGGGTTAGCGCTAACGTTAATTAAGTTAGACTTAACGGCGTTATTTGCATGTTCTGAAATTGAGTCGTTAATGTCCTGTCATGCGTCACACAACTTAAAATACATTTTGCTGTTTCTCTCGCGTGAAAATACTTCTTGCTGACGTTTAGCTCGTATGAAAATGCTCTTTGGTGATGTTTACAAGCCTCCACAGAAGCAAAATAACCGAGGTCATCGCGGCAAAGTGATTTATGTGTTGATATTCGCCAGCATGTTTTAACCGGTTTTACAAAACACCACACCATAACGAATGCATTTTCGCTTTTGGTATTTGCCACACGCGTCAACTTTTCCTTGCATTAAATTCAGGATACTCGTCGTAAACGGACAGACTTTTCATCTTGCCGGTTTCCCTGTCTTCAATGATTTCTCCCTAATGTTTCCGAAGTGAAAATAATCTATAGTACGCGTAGTCTGAGCGGATTTATCCCGTTACGTCACCCGCGGGAACTTTTCAGGGTAGGGCTGCACCTCTTGAAACCTCTAATTTCACTGGATCTTTATCAGTTGCACCTCTATTGTTTTATGGCTAGGTTCCATTGTTTTAATTCTTTGTTTATTGTTTTGAACCAATCTTGTGAGGTGTTGCAAATGGTGCAGGTCGCCCCACTTTTCACTGTGACAGCGCCCTCTGTGGCTGCAATGAATTGTGGGAGAAAACTATGGCCTCCAAGTGCGGACAACTCTCATCAAACATCGGAGATTTTCAGCCTAAAGTCCAAAAACACCTCTCGTTTTCCGAACTTTTAGCACGGTAACGTTTGACAGACGGTCCGAGACTAGCAACGGAGGGCCGCTTTTAAGACGTGAGTTGCTTTCAGACTTTTTATCGCCTGGCCCCTTAATCTGTACTCCAAAACAGAGGGATTTCATGATTTGGAAAGCACAGAGAAAACTTCTTTGGATTCTTTCAGAGAAGCTAGTGGCTTGCAGGTAATTCAAGACTTCATGATGTCTTTTTTACCACCAGGCGAGCAGGCAAACCTCGGCGTAATGCGATTAAATGGAACTCAGTACCGATCGAGCTGACCTCAACCGCGTAAGTTTCGTATCAGTGAATCGATGTTTTAACCGCTAAACTTATAGTCTATGTCACACTATCAAACAATAAGTCCCTGCCAATCATTTCATGTCCAGTTTCAGTAATCCAAGCAGGAAAAACTGTGCTAAGTGACGCGTAGAATGCATATTTTGGTCCGCGTTTTCTCGAAAACTGAGCGTAAAAAAAGCGAAAAGAATATAGGGCAATGTTTTTCTAATGTATCAAAGGCCACATGCAAAACTTCAGCTCATTTGGAGGACGTCAGCAAAATAACAAAATCGTCACTTATGCCCTTCTTCCACTGAGCCCTTCAATTGTAAATGTACTTATTATCACAAAAATATTGCAATATTTCTTGTCACTATATGAATATTGATTTAATTTGATTTGATTTGAGATTTGTAATTAGTAGGCGAAGAGCCACCTTGTGGAAGTACTACTAATAAATCATTATTATTATTATTATTTTATTATTATTATATTATTATTGATATTTGAACAACATATCATGGTATTACTAACAATACAATAAAATGTTCTACATAAACAGTGCAAAATTGCTGTCTTTACTGAGTCCTTACCCTGAAGTTCTTCCTTTTATCCACAGTATAGTGATTAGAACAACAAAATTTATTCTTTTTGCACTGAATTTGTGTGTCATGTATTATTCAAGATGGTGGACAAACAAACATAGTAAGTTAATAATGTATTAGTAAGATTAGTTGGTCACTTCATCGTCACATACAACAGTGTATTGCTCACGCCCTGTATCATGGAACTTGCATCGAGATACATATAGTATCGTGATAAAATGTATTGTCGCAGCCCTATGTTACAGCCCACTTTGAAAGAGTAAGCAAGACTACTAAGAATAATAAATAATTTATTATTATTGATTATTATTGATCTCATGATTTCCGACTCCAGAGATTACCGGTAATGAAATAATGTACTAAGATAATAATCATTGCTGAAAGGAAATGAAGTAATCACCTCTGCAAATAGCCTCCTGATGATCTTATCATCTTTAATCTGAAGGACAGGAAATGTAAAGCATAAGAATGTGCGTCATGACAAGCGTGTCAAAAATCTTCTACACAATCAAAAAGATCTCAACCAATACCAACCCTCTTCTCCTCTGAGAGTGGGAAAAATGAGTTCCTTTGATAGCAGAGAATTGGTTCATCTACAAATAAAAAGAACAACATATTAATTATTACAAAACTGTGTCCTCATCAGATTTGCCTCTGTTCCCTCATGAAAAAGAAAACTAAGGTGAAATATGTTGTCCTGATTGCAACAAAAAACCTCAGAATTCCCCATAGTTGTAAACAATGACTGTAATATTTGACTACTTTGGACAGAATGATACAGAAACATCAGTTTTGCTTGTCATGCAATCCTGTTTTATGCCAAATACATAGTTTTTTTTTTTTAGAAACTAGTGGAGGAATGTACATCGACATATAACCCAATGAGGCCTGAATCAGCCCAGGTCTAACTAAAGACTTTTAATAGGCTAACCACGGCGGCCATAACAACTTGTAATCAACCACAGGCATGCAGCACAAGCATAAGCTATTTTGGGTTAGTTCCTTAATCATCCATTGTCATACCCAGAATCCTCCAGCCCTGGTCCAGCACTGGTAGTCGATAGTGACTCGCCGGCTTACCACAGAACTTGATCAAGCAGTTTATCATGCCCATGCCTTCAGGTCTGTTTAAAAACACTACATACAAACCGTATCTGTGCCCCATTTTCTAACAAAATTGATGCAAAACCAGTCCTGTCTTCTACATGTACATGCATCACATACTTTAAGTAGAAATTAAATTGAACATTTTCCAACTTGATATTGGGCAATGTACATAAATTGTTATTGGAATCGATAAAATAGAAGCTTGGTACTCATTATCAAGAGTCAGAGGTCTAGATGAAGCCTAATAGTGAGAGTTTATTTACTTACTGAACCGTAAAATACAAACCTTTTTCAGCAACTTCATCCGTTACATTTGTAAACTTCTTGAGTAATTCTGCCCACACCTTGCGCAATCTAAATGGTCTGTGGTGTGCCTTCAACTGGAGCTCTATAACAAATACAGAGAAAAAGCTCTATTAATGGAGGCCAAAACACCCAATATGAGGAATCTTTAAGTTACCAGTCCAAGGTTGCATGATACATGTAAATACCAGATTCTGATGCTTCCATAGTCTAACATCCAGAAATTAGGAACTTGATCAAAACAAAGGAGATTTAAAACTCACGTAACAGTGGAGAAATAAGCCAAACACAGAAAACCTGTGAGGCTACAGGAGGTAGGGACAGATTCTCGGACATGATTGTGTTAATCGTTCCGGCGATGGTGTTTCTTCCCTCTTCAAGGTTCAACAGGCGACCTGACTTCTCAACCAAAAATACTGCCACAGTCAATGCTGAAAGAGAAGTTAAAAAGAACTCTTTTTAGTGACAAGTACAGTTTAAAGATCTGAATTACAATTCAAATACCAAATGAACCAAATTACGGAAGGCCCCACAGGAAGCCTTTTGATTAAATTGATCCAGCCGAATTTTTGTCAGTTATAATCATTATGGTGGATTTCTTGTGTTGTCCTAAAAGGTGATGGCTCCCATGATTTTATCATTGAGTCAATCATTGAAACAGTTATATATGGTTGCTCCTACTGCCACATCTGAGGTGGTGAGACAAACTTTCCTGTGGTAGAAATCTTAATATGCTGTACAAGAAGCTCTAACTCTTTGAGTTTTGGCATAAGATCCATAAACATGTCGACAGTCCCATTCAAATGAACTTCCACATTAACACTGTAGCAGCTTCTGAGTAGTTCAATTTTTGTGGTGTTGTTTGAGGCCTTCCAAGGGGTAGAAACGACAAGCGACGTGCATGGCTCTGAAACAGCCGACAATCTTCTCCCAAACACCAATTACTGACAGAAATTGGCAGAAAATGCTCAACAATTAGCAACAGCAACAATTCACTTTCCATTCATCTTTGTTTTCTTTGTGACATGACATTTGTTCCTAACATTAAACAAGTGACAGCTGGCAATGTCATAAATGAGAGACAAAGCGACACCAGAACACCCCTTGGAAGGCCTCTCATTTATTATCAATGCTCAGTTTAATTATGGACAGTAAGTCTACTTGTAACTGAAAAAAAAAAAAAAAAAAACCCTAAGATATGAGGATTCACAGAAGAAAACTTAACCATGAATAGGCTTTTATACCTCTGTTAATAATACAGAAGAGAATATTACCAACTGAAAGTTTCGTAGCAGTAAAAAGTAACATAAGAATATTAAATTTAGTACCTTGACATCAATTTGATTTATTTAACAGTATGTTAAACTTTGAATGCATTTATCTTATGATGGTGCATGGCCGGATTACCAAAGGTACAGTATACTCACGCTGGTATGACAATGTTTGCATTGCATCAGCTCTGCTTCCCATGATATGGATTTCTTGATACTAGTTGTCTTGGGTTTCTTAACAACAGAATCGTCCTCGGAATGAAGCCTCTTAAAATCTGGATGTCCGAAATTTTCTTTGTCCATATGTGAAAGCTCTAATGCCTCAGAAGCCATGGTCTGAAGAACATTCAAGGTAAATACAAGCTAAAAATCTGCCAGTGACAAGACAAAAGAAATAGGATTGTAAATATTAAACAACACTTCCTATTTTAGCCAATAAATGTTACACCAAATAATGGGCCCGGGTTATTTTTAAAATACTCTTTCTGGAACCCTGTCAGTGCCATATTATTATGCAAATTGTTTTCTCCTATAATGCATAATTATAACAAAAGGAAGAGCAAACAAACCCAACATCAATATAATTGTTAACAGCTTTTGCCTCTCAAGATGATTGACAGGAAACTGTATGGGTCTTTCTCTAAAATGACCAGTAACTGTTAGAAATAAAGAATTAACCACCTAAACGGAATTAAATCGATGTTTAGTTACTAATATTTCTGTTTCAATCTGTAAAAATAAAAATCACAGCTGCATGGAAATAAATTATGACTGTTTTGTTACAGTAGAGTAACTGATGCTACAATGAGCTGAAAGCTTTTTTCCTTGACTGATGTTATCTCTGTCATGCATAATTCATTTTAGACCCCCTGAGTGTAACATCCAGATTTCACAACCTAACACAGAGACATTTTGGACTCTCAAATCACCAGTCTTTAACTGTACACATCAAAGTCACAACAGAGTTGCACCGTACTGTAGTTTAAAGCAACATTGGCTGACATTCTATTTCCAAACAGTTGTCTCTTTTAAGTTTGTTTGAGGGCAAAATTACATGTAGGTTCAGAGCTGGGGTATAACATTTTGAGTACGGTATTGGAAATTGGCCATGAGCTGCCACAGTTAAGGCTGATTAGCACAACATACTATTTTTAGTAACACATCAAAATAAAAATTTCAAAGATACAAACTTTTTGTGAATCATTTTTTTCTGTTATTGTTCACTAAAATGGAAATGGCTGTAAAACTTGGTCTTATGTTTTCAAGTTCCTTCCTTGGAACTTACATGTATAAAACACTGATCATGCTAACCCTAATCCTATGTACAGTCTGTTCATATGTGTACAAGTCATGTACCTAGTAAATTCATGTGCTGTCATGCATTGCACTCTTGTGGAGACAACCCAAGAGGAGTTAAAGGCATTTAAATACATCAACTTAAGTAACAGCAATATTTTATTTTGTGAATGATATAGGAAATAAATCATACATGAACTGTGGAAATGAAATGAAATGAATGATCCTTGCAGTTTTGAATGCAGCTTATGCAATTGCATAAAGAAGCCTGAAAAAAATTCAGGACCTCAATGTTCAGGGTTTGAACCCATGACCTCACGATACTGGTGCGGAAATGAAATTTCAATATTTATTTTTGACCAAAAAATTAAATAAATAACCTCCATGCCCTCTAACTTATATTCTTATCATGCAACAATGTTATAATGCTGGTGATCGAAATCAGTCACCAGCAGCTGCAACCTTGTTTTGTGTAACATCAGACTTAACATTATTTAAGTATTTGCACAAAGTTTAAGAGGACATCTAAAAGCTTGTATAATTTAACACTAAACATTGACCAGACAATCATGCCTCCACGTCTCCTTAACACTGAAAGCTTGAAAACAAGGGACCATATTTGTCATCACTAACAGAGAAATGCAGTTCTAGGACACAGGACACCACTCTACTAAACAAACACTTCTTGCTATCTGTGAACTGTCTGATGTCACAGACCCAAGGTCTCACTCAACTCATTAGCTAACTTAGCATCTATGCTCCAAAGTGTCTCACCACCATTTGCAAATGGCAATACCTTACCTATCACTGCTTCCAACTCTCTGACCAGAGCTTTTTGCAAAGCCTTTGGGGTTACAAGACTGTACAGTAAGAAAACGATTTTGGAGCCTAAAACTCTGAACCTTTGAAATTCAGGGTGCCTAGCATTTAAGTTTTGTGCAAAAACTAAGGTTTCTTTGTCACCCAAATTAAAGGAAAGGTGCTAGGGCCATCAGGCACTGCTAGAGCACAGCCTTGGATTACAGTGCAACACCCAAGTTGTTAACCAATCTGTTTTAGCTGAGAATTAAGAAGGAAGTATCTTGGATGCCTTTGTTTCATTCAAAAAAGGGTATCCATACGAACGCCAGATCTTAATAATGGCTTTGCATTTAAGTTTGCTCAGAATGTACTTCTTCATATGCCGAGTTTGTCATCTTATCGTGTTAGTGATGCTTGTGCACGTCTCAATGATCCCAGTCTGAGCTACATGTAAACTGACTTGGGCTCTGTTCCCTGGTAGGTTCAACCATACCAGATTAGACAAGGGAGAGAAACATGACAAAGGACAACCCTGGTCCTCCATCTGGAGAGTCCAGGGCATGGGTCTTATCATCCCACCCTGTAAAACCACAGCTGATTACAGAATTCCCTCCGGAAAGAACCCTTTATACCACATGGTGCAAAGAGACCTAATGGTAAGTAAGTAAGTAAGTAAGTAAGTAAGTAAGTAAGTAAGTAAGTAAGTAAGTAAGTAAGTAAGTAAGTAAGTAGTAAGTAAGTAAGTAAGTAAGTAAGTAAGTAAGTAAGTAAGTAAGTAAGTAAGTAAGTAAGTAAGTAAGTAAGTAAGTAAGTAAGTAAGTAAGTAAGTAAGTAAGTAAGTAAGTAAGTAAGTAAGTAAGTAAGTAAGTAAGTAAGTAAGTAAATAAGTAAGTAAGTAAGTACAACCCATTTTATTACAAATCTGGTTCATATTTCTATAACTCAAGTTGCACTAAACCGCCCATACACAGTCTCATGACTGATGCAAACTGGCTCCTGAGGCCCTGTTAGGGTAAATTCCGAGAAGCCACATGGCTCTGAAACGGCAACATGAAGGAAATGGAATGATGATGATAACGACAAGACCACTCCCGTGAAATGGCGACAGCAACAAAAATAAAAGCAAAATGGACAATAACATTGGCAATTTCAAATAAGACAGCTACTATGGCATTTGGGCAGAGGAGAATGTCGAGAATGAGTTTGTATTTTCAAAAAGTTAATCGTTCTGTCAGTCTTCTGTGCAGAAACACACTGAGTTACAACCCCTGAATTACGACAGCACATTTTTAGTTGGAGAAATGACCTCAGGAATGTTCCAAACTTTCCAAAATTGCGACATTGACATCAGTGTCACTGCATGAAATTCCAACAGCGACATGCGGCCCCAGCTGCCAAAACTGCAACATGTAGAGGTTTGAAATTCAGAAGGGGGACATAAAGACTCCCCCTAATAGGGCTTTGCTCCTGTGCTGGGAAGGAACTAGGAGAAATTCCCAAACAATACTACTTCTACTAAACTGAGCGTTCTCGCACAGTACACTCCTCCTAAAGGAGGACGAACACCCACTGTGGAGTTGATCAGAGTGGTTTCCCTTACAATTCACTATCAGTTAATTTCAAAAGGATTTGCAACAAGGCAGCACACACTAGAAATGAAGAACCAACTTCAGCCTGAAAGTCCTAACACCCTAAGAACATGCCAATCACACTTCCGATTCAACATGCAACGATCCCACCACAAAAGGTTTCTATCATTTCATACAGTTTTGTATACTATAGGTTTACATCAGGCAAACAAAACACACCAGCAAATATTGTTCAAAAATGATATGTTTGATAAACTGACAGTTTTCTAAACTAATCTTTGAGATAAATTTCTACAGAGTTTAAAACCAAAACAATGCTACTTTTTATCCACGTAGCAAGAAAAGACCGCAATAGAAAACTAATTTGAGTAGAATATGATTGCAGCATATAAACGGGCACGTTGTATTAGTTCATTCATTTTGATAATATACCTTTTCCAAAGCTTGACTTGAAACCACTCATTTTACTACTGCCAACATTCTGTTTGGTTCCTTGTGTGGCTCAGTGTTTACGTTTCCTCCAAAAGTGGTTTACTTTGCTTTTGGATCAAGGATGATAAATTGAAAGACCGACTGGAGGCAAATTAGATATCCTGGCAGTTTAAATTTAAGGAAGTATAATTTCAGAGAATTGGCGCACTCCTGAATCATGCATGAATTACTGATCACGAAATAATCCAAGCATGGGAAAGAGAACAATTTCCGAAGAAGATTTCTATAATTAAAAATGCGTGGTTCAGTTAATTCTATTTAGAGGAAGCGTTTTACAGACTTGATCGTGATAGTTGAAAAACTTGAAGCACAAAGGAAGTTCAAAGATTAACTGAACACCACTTTAAGTTCACTAAAATTAATTACTGGTTGTGAAAGAGTAACGTGATTAATTTGCTCTTAACTAATATGAAATCGCAAGAAAAAGCCACAACAAAACACTCACTACGTGAAATACTGTGGAGCAAGCCTGTACAAACGCCCACAAGTTCCCAGTTCGTTGCCCAGAAAATGTTCCTTACAGATTGTCACTTGAGTTCCGTGAATTTTCACTCTTCCTTCGTACTATATACAACCGGTAGTTGCTTGATTTAGCAGTAACTGTCATAGATAGCTAGTTTACGTGCACATCGAGCGCAGACATCCAAATATATACATATTTTGCAATTGTATACTTACTCAATCAATATATCCAAGCAAGTAGCAAAACACAATCCTGTACGGATTCACGAACACAAATGCGGACACAATATTGGTATATTATACGGATTAACGAATATGATTCACCGAGCTAAATGCATCAGAATTTGGCCCACTCACCTTCTAAAATCGTAATCTTTTCAGAAGTAATTGAGTTAATTTCATGGAAAGCCCGAGAAACTTCCAATTTGCATTTCGAAAATTAGCCTTTCCCATATGCAAGAAATCAAATCGGCTACACAGTTTCAGTCAAAAGATATCGTGAGATTTTCAATTGCTTTTCATCTCTCCATTAAATGTATTTTTAATTGTAAAGTTAGTTTTTATTTTAAGAACATGGTATCCAACATATTTTTGACTTGTAAGCTTACAGTAAGCTTAAGTCTTACGTACTATGCTAAAATGTACAGGAAGCATTTGATAGATGTGTTTATTTTCGAATTCATGAAGAATTTGCACCCTTTTAGCAAGATCCTATTTGCAAAGGAGACTCACCTTGGGGAGAAATGCACTTCGGTAGTAAGAAGCCTGGCCAATCGAAGAAAAAGTTTCTTTTAAGAATACACGAGAAACAACACGCTTAAAATCCGCTGAGTTGAAGGCGACTGTCACAGGGTTAGTTCCAATGCTTTATAAACGTCAAGATTCCAGGAGTCCGCAAAAAGGTCAAGCTATTCTGACGAAACTGTCACACCCCGTCGTATCAACGGTCCATTGCTCGTGAAAAAAGAAAACCGATGTTTGCAGTAACGTCTGCAAGAAGGAAAGGTAACTGTTTTGCGTGCTTTTCTCTGAGATCTCCGAGGAAAATTTCCGTTTATAAGCGCTGATTCCAAGAGAACTCCTTCCCATAATGCCGCTCGTTAGTGGCCATTCTCACCCGTCCCTACCCCGGAGGAGGCCAACGTTGTCTCGGACGTGTGTGATGTTATCACAGAAATGTGGGGTATTCAATATATTTCTTGCACTTAGCAGTCCTTCCCAAGTTTTAGTTTAAAGGTCATAGACGTGGGTAATCAGAGATCAGTCAACAAAGCCGATTTGACCTTCATCGTTACAGTAAAGCTAAGTAAGCAGAAGTATAAACTTCCGAAAACCTGGAGTAAAATGTTTATGCGAAAATCAGTTGACTCCACTAATGGTTTTCTGATGTCGTTTAATACTCCAGAAGTGTGATACTTGTTTGTCGATTGTTATGCTTAGTCATTAAATCTCGAAACCGCGTAAAAAATATCGTTGTATGCAAGAGCTGAATTACATGCTTCAAGCCTTGCATCACGAAAACTTTCTTCTTGTTTTGCCCAGTAAAACAGCAACGACATAGCAAAATTAGACAATCATAAAACCGATAAAACTCCCGAAATACGAAGGAATTCGCTTAACACCGTTACCTGACACATAATTTCATTAATTCAATTTCGCAACCTCTAACGTCACTGTTGTGTGACGTCAAAACATATACAGGAAATTCAATTGATGATACCTACATCACAATTCAGACTGTGACGTCATAAGCAGGAGTGCGTGAGGAAAACGTACCTCGGCCCCGACCTCGGCCCCGACCTCGGCCTTCTTTGTTTCGATTCAATATGGAATATTCCTGATTTAGAAACGCGCGTTACATGCGAGATATTTGATTTGTCATTCCTCTTATTTCCTCGTTAGCGAGGTAAATACAAACGAAACGGCCTTGCGAGAACACTTGAAATCCTTTTTCCGGTTCTAGCGTTACCCTTGGGCGTCTACCCTGGTAAGCTGCAAAATAAACAAACTTGAAACTAATTCCAGTTGCAGACTCGGGAAATAACGGTAAAGGCTCGATTTGCGCCTCCCTCTCGAGGGAGGAGTGCGGCTTATTTTCCCGAACACCGCCTGGTAATCGAGCCTTCAGAATTAAGGCCAAATAAAAGGTGATGTTATCAGAGACCATGTTTTTGAATAAACAGCTGAATTCAGCAACTTGATTCAACATTAATAAAAACAACTTTATTTAACCACGGGATCCTTATCACTAAAAAGTGGTCTTCTATGACAGCCGTGCGCATTAACCCTAATAAATATATTACCTAGTACTTAAAAGCTGAGGCTTAAAAATTAAGCACATTGTTGAAAAATCTTATATTAAATGCTAAAAAAAACTAAGTTACGTAATTTCTGATATGCATATGCTCGACAATGTACATCCTTTTCTTTCACCTTGACCCAAATCCTTCCGCGCTGAGTTCTTTTAAAGCTATTTAACATGCAGTGGCGAACCTCAAGATCTAAAGAGGGGGTTTGCCTGTAAATGGTTCGTGCTATTTTAAAAGGCTGGTTCTCCGAGTCATTAATATATGTGACATCTGACATCCTTTAGACAGCGTGTGCCATTTTGAAGAAATCTGAAAGACTGGGACGTAATCAGACCTTCAACTGAATCCTTCAACACATGTTCCACAGAGATTGATGGGTCCGACCCTGAACTAGTTCTAACAAATGACAGAGGGCTCTAATCCCGGCTCTAATATTCCGCAGACTAGTATATTGAACTGGCCCAGTCTCTCTGTCACGTACCTGACCAGGCTTATGATTGATTCAGTGTTTCCCGTGGACTTGAATTTATCAGACCTTGCTGTGAGGATTATTGCAGCGTGTAGAATTCCCGGTAGTCGGCAAAAAGTAAATATTTTAGCGCCTCACGTTTAACTGATTTTACACGAGATCAGTTAAACCTTGCAATCGGCTCAGAGATTTTGCCAAGGCAGTCTACACACACTGTAATAAAGACCGTTCTTCATGGCCAATAAGTTTGACACTGGTTTCAATTTGGAAGACATTTAAATCATTGTTCAACCGCCTTACCGGAATTGTTTTTCACTGAAACTCCTAAGTAGATCCACTTACATTTCAAATTTTACTCTACTTGTTTTTGTTAGATATATTTCAGATCCTCTCAGCCATTATGAAAGACCCTCTATAAATTTGCGAAGGTAGAACGCGAGTTACTGGTCCCCCTGAGTCAATTTCAGAACAAAAAAACATGAAGAATCTGGGACGATTTTGGTTAAAGAAGAAAGGGGATCGTGAACGGACTGTTTTACAGGGAAGAGGATAAAAACTAACAGACGATCATCAAAACTAAAGGGAGTGAAGAAAATGTTTGCTGAGTAACTGAAGAGACTCTAAGTCTTCTGCTAAGGATGATTAATGAACGAGAGTTTATGACTCCCGTATTCTCTCTAAACAGAATAGCCGGAGGAACGAGCTCTTATCATCAAGTCAGAAGAAGAAATAGTACGAATACATCAAGGCCAGTCAAGCTAGCGCGTACTAAAAATAATTCATTTCCTGTTGTAGAATCAGAAATATCAAAATATCTGTGAAATCAAGAAAGCAGATCATTTTGAACGTAGCTTCAGTAAGTAAACCCATGCCATCGGGCCTGCATTCAGCAGGGGCACCCAACCAGCCAAATCAACCAAAAGCTGTAGAAAGGCATTTTTAAGTGTCTTATGGTGTTTGAAGTCTGTCTTAAGGGATGTTTTCATAAGCTAGAAGAAGTTCATATGTTCGGATTTCCTACCTGAAATTTTAATTTCCCGAAACTGATGTTAGGAAACAAAATCCTCCTTTGCCGTGAAAATGCAAGCTGAAATGAACTTTCCACGAGCTTTCTAGGAACTATTTTCTTTCCAAAAATGCTAGCTGACGTTTTTGACTGCCAGAAACAGCAATTACGACCTTTCCGTAAACCTCAGGGGCCATGATTTCCCAATTTCGAAAAGGCGAATTACCGTCCACCGAACAGATATCTACCGAAACTTGTCGTTGGGTGCCCCTGATTCAGCTCAACAACTAGCTGTGGGAATTTCCCAATAAATTTGAATACAAGCGCAGACAATGTAATAGACTTATATTGTTACCTCTGACGTGGAAAGCGACATAAAACAGACATGCATCCAACTGAATGTGGTCGATAAGCTTCGATAGTACACCAGCCTCTGCTACTACTGGAGCAAAGGTCCTTAGCGTATGAATGCGAAGAATATTTATAATAATGTTCACTTTAATTTATAAAAGCGATTTAAACAACAGTAGTAAATTTAACGGAATGTCTACTGAGCAGGGCACAAACGTCTGTAAGACACAACGAATGACCTTGGTTAATTGCTGTCTGCCGGATGAACAATTGGACCATATTTGGATATTAGTTACTCATTATTTTCGATAGAGATAATCGAAAAAGAAGGAAAGAAAGAAAGAAAGAAAGAAACTTTATTTATACACGGTTAAGATTTAAAGCTGCCAGCTTGTGAGGCCGTGTGGGAGAAATGTTGGTTTTTGAGGAGAGGGGAAAACGTTAACCAGAGTACCCCGCGGAGAAAAACCTCTCGGAGCAGAGTAGAGAACCAACAAACTCAGTCCACTTATGACGCGGACCCGGGACACATTGGTGGAAGGCGAGCGCTCTCACCACTGCGCCAACCCTGATTTTTGAAATCGGAAGGGTTTTATCATCATATTTAAGCATTAAGGTCGAACTACAGCAGCAGAGATATACTACTGAGTTTTAGTTGTCGAAATTTTGGTCTCTTCAGTTTCCCATAATCTGGCGCCTTGAATCACATCAAGTATTCATTTGAAAATGTCTACCTCCCAAAAATTACGAAACGATTCGTTCCATTTAACAAAATATTCTTGAAATTCTTCCTTTGCAGAGTCCAGAAACTCTTGTTCATAGAAGATAACGGTTTAAAATACGGGGACAATGAATCATCGGAGGCAAATAAACGAGAATTAAGGGAAACTGAATCGGTCTGCAAAATCGAGCCGTAAAGCAGTTTGAACCGTTCAGTTGGAACACTGAACCTCTGAGCTTGCGCGAAATTCGCTTTACATTTGTCCTTCTTAGATTACATTATCTGCCTCTAAGTAAAAAAGTACTGTTAAGTACTTACCTGAACAGTGCCTGAAGGATTTAAAGTGGTGCAATAAATTCCAACTTCTTTCGTTGACTTGATATGGAAGTTCTGATCAGACGTTGCGTAACAAGAAATAAGTTAGTTGAGTAATCTCAGTTGAAGGAAAAATTACAAAGCGGATATTTTCGGTATATTGTATACAAGGCGTGGAGCAAGTAAACAGGAATTGGCGAAAATAAGCCAACGGTAAAAACAAAGTATGAAGAAACAGACAGAGAAAATATCTAGCAGTCGGAGCCTTTCAAGTGTACCACGCGAAATCCTAAACTGCGTCAAGAGGGGTTAAAATCGGTGCGACCTAAAAAAAAGCGAACTATAATCAACAAACGAACAATATTTGAGATATTCAGTATAGCTAACACCGGAGAAGTCATTAGGTTGAAGTTAATTGATTGTTCTGCAATGAAAAAAGTTCAGTCTCCGCCCAGCCTTCAGTGTGTAATTCTTCGTGAAGACTTATTGTTATATTCCAGTCGGGGTGAAAAAAAAAAAAAGAAAAGAATAGAAAAGAAAAACCACAATGTTGTTGACTTCCGCTATTTCTGTGTTAATATATCAGGGCGTCAACGGCCTTATAGTTTCCTGTCGTTCAATTTTCCAAGAAAGAGAAAGGCAGTGACGTCATTAAATCTAACCGTCAATAGAGCGCTTTCAAACGTTTTCTCTCGAAATTCAAAGCGTGTCCAATGGAGTCACCGTACAAAAAAAACCTCGAATTTGAAGCAAATCTGATCGAAAGCAAATGCGTTTGCCCAAAATTAACGATTGGGCAGATCGTCTTCGTCAGATGTTAAATATGTTGCATCACTTGAGTGATGCAGCCGGCTGTTCAACTCCCCCCCCCCCCCTCCCCGGGAGAGAACTCGTATTTGTTGTAAAGAGTTGTCTGTTTTACCTGATTTATGTGGAATTCATAGTGGTTCATCGAAGGCAAGAATATTGCATAACCCCGTGGTCGATACATTGGTATTATATGGCCACAGCCAGAGCGTGCAAACACTTGGGTGCAATTAACGCGCTGTTGAAACGTGCCCGCCCTTTCCTATGCCTCCTGCAGTCAACAACTAGTCAAACTTTAAACGTGCAAAGCACACAGGTCTTACGGAAATTACAGAAAAATGAAATCCTAATCCGGACCGAAGCTTATCCAAACCTTAAAGAGGAAGTGCTGAAAGTTACTATTCCGGTTTCTCCATTCCGTTACACGAACAAAGTTACGGAGTGAAAAGCGTAATTATGTTCGTGTAAAACACCTTTTTCAAATAGCGTCGTAATGGAGTAACATCATTGATATCAGATATGATACTATGTTTGACTTTCAAACAATATTGACATCAGTATTGGGCACCTCAAGACAATACGTACTGTAGATGGTACATCAAGGTGGGCGAGTTTAAGTTAGTGTTCTCTTGAGAAGGAATTTTTTTTAATTAACAAACAGGGTCATGAACAGGGTCAAATCACTCGGTAGTGACTTCCAAACCTTATAGCATATGACAAATGCAAGGCTGATACTAGGTGGAAAAAACTGTAGATCCTACCTAAGCTATCAGCATTATTGTTTGCGGTCCTTTGCTTATTACTTTTACTCATAGTATAACCAAGACTGGAGAAATCATTAAGTTGAAGTTAATTTTTTGTTTTGTAATGAAAAAAGTACAGTTTCCGCCCAGCCTTCAGTGTGCAATTCTTCATGAAAACTTATTGTTACTGGCATTTTAGAAAAAAAAAAAAAAGAAAAAGAAAGAAAGAAAGAAAGAAAGAAAGAAAGAAAGAAAGAAGACACTTTTGTTGACTTCCGCCATATCCGTGTTAATATATCAGGGCGTCAACAGCCTTATAGTTTCCTGTCACCAGTTTTCCAACAAAAGAAGGGCAGTGACTTCATTAAGTCAAGTGAACCATATGGTTCTGGGCACTTGTGTATCCAATGTTCCCAAGCTTGTCATAAAGAGCTTTCAAACGTTCTCTTTCGAAATTCAAAATGTGTTGAAAGAAGTCCTAAGTGCATTGTAACTCGGCCTCGATTTTCAAGCAAAAATGATCGAAAACGAAAGTGTGTGACCCAAATTGACACCAGACTCAGGGGCAGATCGTCTTCGTTGCATCACTTGACTGATGCAGCCTGCTGTTGAAGTAGTTTTACTGGAGAGAACACGTATT
>JAEMWC010000444.1:55000-172500 GCA_016490735.1 Pachyseris speciosa
AAAATGAAAATAGCCACAAACATAACCAAATAGGATCTAAAGACACCAATAATTAGTCATAAAAAGTCCATCATTTTAAGTACACCGTAAAAGCTCTATTAAGCCCCCCGTCTCTATTAACCCCCTCTCTAATAAGCCCCCTGTTTGGAAGTAGGTTTTTGTAATTAGCCCTCCCTCTCTAACAAGCCCCCCTCCCCCTTTTGGGACATGAAATTTTGTAATTAGTCCTCCATATTTCCACTTGCGTGATTACCTTGATGTGGCCCAATTGGTTTGTTTTTAAGCAAACATACACTCAAACACGTAATACTGTTGGCTGCTCTTTATTAGATAAATAAATTGCCTTGTAGTTGTTTGAGTTTTGTACCAAAACTGTTGAAATACGAAAACAGGGTGTTTAAGATTCGAAATAAGCCCCCTTCTCTATTAAGCTCCCCGTTAATGAGACCTGAAATGAAATAAGCCCTCGGGGGCTTAATAGAGCTTTTACGGTAATTCCATAATATTCATTATCATTGTCATTATCTCCACCACCACCACCACCACCACCACCATCATCATCATCATCATCATCATCGTCATCGTTACTATTATTAGCGACAAAAACCTACGTTTTGGCCGTGTCATCAACGAAACTGTTATTCGAGACTAATGGTTCACTAATTAACATAACAAAGATTATAACGAGTGACAAAATTACAAGAATACTTTCGCTCGTATTGAGCGAGTCCGACTGCACGTTTTTTGCGCTAGTTTTTACCTGCTTATGTATAACTAAACCTTAATTGATAAGATTATTATTAATAATAACTAATTAATTAATCAATTAATGAAGGAACAGAAGCGAATTCCTGCTGCTGTTAAGGAACAGAGTATATTGCTGAAAATTCCAAGACTATATGATAAGCGTATTACAAACAGCGCTGTTCACCTTATGTGACCGCTGGCAAAACTATCCGTGAGGAAATGACAGGAAAACGCCTCCATTGAAAATGCTTCATGAAGCAGCCTCTTGTGCTCCTCTTCATCATCCCCGCTATAGTTACCGGCCTCCCTCGCTTTGTCAATCGCTAGCTGATGACCAGCCAGGTACGCTTCTTTTGCATAAGGAAGGAAATGATCGTGGTTGTTTTCAGCTAATTGCATCATCCTGCCCAGTTTGACTGGTACCCCACCAACCCATACACCGCCAGTAATTTTGTCCCATGTGCTCGCATCAACAGCCTCACCAGCCTCACTTTCTTTCTGTAACATGGCCAACAGCTCGTCTAACTCCTCCTGTAACTCGTTCTTCGGTGTGCTTGCCAAGGTGTTGTAAGCATCCCTGAAGCGCTGGTGTTTAGCAGACAGCTGACCAGAATCATCTTCGTCAACATCGTTGAAAGTCGGATCGATAATTGGTTGATTTGGTAGACCATAGTAATCTCCGGCAAGCGCTATGATTTCCTCAAACTTAATTTCTACACCATTTCGAAGCGTAAGGAGCTTTAGTTCTTCCATCTTTATCTTCCCAGTTTCCGCGTGTTCAAATGCTTCAAAAAATTTGGTTGTCTGATCGTCCAGACGTGCAAGTTTCAGCATGAAATGCCGCGCAGGATCAAGGGAACACATTTTACTGACGTAGGTTTAAATTCAACCCGGGCTCCTGCTTTAACCTATGGAAACATCATCATCAGCATTATCATCATCATCATCATCATCATCATCATCATCATCATCATCATCTCCTCTATTTAATAACGATAAATTTTCAAAGCCTTATTCCTGTTAGATTAAAAAGGTTTTCCTACGACATTAAATGAGAGGCTTTCTGATATCCGAGTGGTTTATCTTCTAGGTAGTACTACGAATAAGTCTATGAGATAATGCAAGCAGTGTTAGTAATTCGGATCTCATTTTACGTTATTTTAATCTTTTCCACGAAGAAAGAGATAGAAAAGGTACATTTTTTTAAAGAATGAAAATTGTTTTGGCAGCAATAGCTGTTTGTAAAACACATGAACGACAGCAGTACTTCAATCATTAAAACTTTCAGTAGAAAAGTTGTCACCTGTTGTTGACTCTAGTTAGTCGAGTTTGGAGTAATTATTCATTAACTTTCGCGTATTTTACTCGTTCGCTGGAGCGTGCGATCTCTCAGTCTTGCAAGCCAGTTCTCTGAGAAAATACCTTTCCCTCAGATTACGGACCTTATCGAAATCTTCCACAAAACATTCTAAACAATAGAGTATTGCACTGAAAACAATAGCTCATAAAACAAAGAAAACCTCGTCAGGTTCCTACACAAATTAAAAAAAGGTATACCCAAAATGACTCCCTTAGTTCGGCGTAAGGGTTACAAGTTCTAGTTTTTAAGGGGCATTACGGTTGGATTTTGAAGGAAAATTGGAAATTTCACCCGTTTTTTTTTATTCCTCTTAAATGATACGAGAATCTATCTAGTTTTAGATTATATATGTATTTTACGCTTAATTATTTTGGCGCCGCCAAAAAACAGCTGCTTTTGAAGGCTAGTAAATTGTTTGTGTTTGGTTGCCATGGCAACCACCGGTAATCCAATCGTTTTGGCACTTTTTATTTCTCCAAAATTTTACAAAAACTCATTCCACTTGATCCTGAGTCCCTTGAGTCCAGTCCCAGATCCTTGGAATTTAAATTTCCACTAATATGAAGCCCGGTTACAAAGTACTCAGTCTTCGGAGAATCGAGCGTGAGCGTCCATCTTGTTTACTTGTCATCTTGTTCGTAAATCATGCTAAAAGTTGGGAAAAAATAGTCTGTTTTAAGGAAAAGTGCGTCAAAAAGAAAGAAAGGTTTTAGGGGAACCCAGAAACAGGAGGTAGCGCAGAAGAGAAAGAAAGAAACGCGAGCTGTAGAAGTGACCTTTGTTGGTGAAGACGATGTTGTTAGCGAGCAAATTCCGCCCCCCGCAGAATCTGCTTCCAAACGGAAAATACTGCCAAACGACGATGAAAGCTCCTCGGATGAAAGTATTGAAGATGATCTGGCTCCTGCCGAAGGATACAGACCTGTCTCAATGAACAGTCTTCTTAAATTTGTGAAGAGAATTCACGCAAAAACTCCATGTGATTTAGGTAAGAATTATGTGAGTTAAATTATTACACCTATTAACGAAAATATAAAAGCTGTTTTTCTGGATCAATGCTGGGCCAAAATTACTACAGCTATATCCCTTTATTAATAAAAGCGTTGATTGTCTTTATTGATCTACTAGGCGAAATACAAATATTGGAGAGTTCCTATAACCAGTTTGGACTTGGTAGTTCACTTTATGCCAAATGCAGTGGTTGCGGCATGTCTGAGTTTTCTTGCAACTGGCAGCCACCCTCAAGATGATGTTAATCCCCGAACTCCTCAAGGGAAAGATGTGAACAGAAGAATGGTGTTTGCTGCATTTGAGAGTGGGATTGCAAAAGAAGGAGTTGCCAAATTTTGTGAGGTCTTCAATATGCCTTTTAATATGTCACCTGACACCTGGTACAGCCATGAAGAGACCCTTAGTCAAGCCTTCCAAGAGGGAACAAGGGAACAGCTACAAAAGAATTGTGAAGAAGCCAGAAAGCTTGCCATGCTTGAGGAAGGTATTGATGATGAAGATGTAGATATTCCCATAAGTTTCGATGGTACATGGTCGAAGCGTGGCTACACTACCAATCACAGTATTGGCTTTGTAAAAACACAGCTGTGCAGAGTGGGCAAAAAGAGAAAAAAGCAAAGAACCTGAGCACACCTTCAAGTAGGTGTGCTGTGATGCATAAAAGGCCATTTTAGGGAGTCATTAGTCTTACAAGTGACATTTAGATAAAACTTAAGTTTTAATTGCATTTTTCCGAAAATAGATTTTTTCCGGGGTAATTTTGTTGGCCCTCAAATTTCTCGAAAAGTATTTCAGCTACTGACACCAAATTTGGTGCAAAGATTGTTTATGTAATTATCTGCAACCTAATTGAGCAAAATTTCTTTTTTTGAAATACAACTGATTTTATAAGTAATTTGTCTCTTACGAAATCTAATTGGTTACCATGACAACCAAAATGGTCAAAAGGCGATAACTCTCAATAAGGTTGCAGACCATTGGATAATGCTTTATTGTGCCAAAAATTAGGTGATCATTTTAAAAGGAAACGACAAAAAAATGAGGGGCCCTGATTTAACCCTCAAAATAGCCCTTCACAGTAACTTGTTAATTATTAACCTAAAATAAACAATATGTTAACTCTAGATATGTCATGTGGTAGGCAATTGCCTGGGTGTACTTATTACCAAGTTTGAGCTGATTTGATTGAATTGTTGATTAAATATGATTTTTTAAGTAAGCTACCAAAATCTTACCATGAACCAACCGTAATGCCCCCTTAACAGGAAATGTGAACATGCTACCTTTGGCTGGCTGAAAACTGTAATTATGTACGTGCTGAGATATGGTTTTGGATATTCTCATCCACAAGAAAGTTAAGAAAACAAAGGTTAGAGAGTGCCGTTCATGCGGAAATGCCATCTAATAGAAATGGCGGAGGTACCTTCTTCCGGCAGTGTTTCTTGTTCGTCTGGGGAGAATTTATATATAAAATCAAAGGAAGAATGATCCTCGCAGTTTTGAACGCAATTTATGCAATTGTGAAAAAAAGCCTGAAAAAATAAAATTCAGGACTTCAATGGGGTTTGAACCGTGACCTAGCGATACCGGTGCGATGCTATATATCATTCACAGAACAGAACTTATAGTAAGTAAGGTGTTCTCATGCAGTTCAACTTTCTCCAGTAGCCTCGCTAACCCAGTTTGAGCCGGTTTATGGACACAAATTCCAAATTGAACTTTCCGGCAAAACTTTCTATTGATTCCAAGTTGAAACTGCATGCATCGCGCAGTTGACAGGCACGTTTCGAGTGTTTATGGCAACTGCGTTCACCGCTGTAAAGTTTTGCTTGTCCTTGTATGTTACACTGTTAACATAAATGTTCAAACGGCTTACCTAATAAGATCGACTCTTTCTTCTCTCAGACGATCCTAGCAGCGTTTACTCATGCACTTGAGCTAGCCACTCTGAAATAACCAACTCCACTGAAGTAAATACCGACGGGCAAAATAAACACCCCGATATTGCTATTCCATAATATGTTGGCATTTCACCAATGCTCTTCCTTCCGGTAAAGTCAGTTAAACGAATAGGCTTATAAAATCAGACTAGTGCAACTGAAACTTGCGATTCAGTGTTCCTTGTAATTTATGAAGTTGACTGAAACGCTAAATTATACATGCACTATGGTAGCTAAGATCAAGTTATATACTTTCACGTTACGTTAACTGTTACTGTTGTTTACTGAAACGTAAAGTGAAAACCAAATAATAAAGCGCTTCATTGGTTATGACCAGAATTCAACTATCTTTTAGTTGTAGAAGGAGCTGAAGCCAGTTACTGATTTATTCTGAACACATTTTTCCCTGCTATATGCAGACTTGTAAAGCATGCAACGTTACTTCCCATCAGAATTTATCCAGCTGATGAAACGTTCGTTGTTTTTTTTTTTTATCATGGAGTGGTTACGCATGTATTGTAAGCAGTGTTGACGGAAGAAAAACACTGTAGGACTTTTTCCAAAGTCTAATGTTTGGTCTAAGATGGAAACTAACTCGTGCTTCGAGAATGTTCGCACAATGCAGTGACTGATACGTATAAGCAAACTTCAACAGGTGAATCACTCTAGACAAGATTTTGTTAAAACATGTTTCGGGTAATCAAACAGTCTGTCACTTACTGACATCTTTTAAAGTTTCAATTAAGTTCACAAATTTTTCACTTTATTTTCATGTGCGTAGCCACACAGGACGTTTTAAGCTTTTTTCGCTACCCGCGGTTCGCTTAAGTTTCTACTTGAAATACTTTTGGTTTCCTTGACAATTAACTTTTGATGGATTCGACGTCATTAAAGGGGAATACTTGAATACTCGAATACTCGTTTTACGCGATAAAAGCCCCTCTTAACATGCTATGTTACTTGATGTTGTTCAGCCATGCGCACAATCTGGAACCACTATTATACTTTCTATCTTACGACTGATCATTGTCATGATTCTGTTTTTCTCAAGTCACTTGACGTCAATAACCGCTGTTTTGTCTTACGCCTCCTTAACATCCTTGGTCCGTGTTTGTTACGCCATCAGTGAGAACGAACTGAAATAAGTTCGCTATTAGTAAGTTTAGTTTAATTTGGCCTCCGTAGCTACAGGAAGTTTGGAATTGGTTTCTGTTAACATGCTCTTTTTTTGGTAGGTAGAAAAAACAAAGACCCATTGTATTACCTGTGCGCCAAACATATCATTTAAAACAATGTAGATGCAAATGTGTTCTTACGGCGCTGTTTTTGACAACTTTGCCACGATTTGCAACGATAATGGCCAGAAATAATCATGCTATGCTCTCTTTTCGCCACCTGCGAAGTATGGTGAAGGGAAGAGGGAGCTGAAACGACAAAAAAGAAGTAAAACCACAACACTTTCAACAACCACATTTTGAAATGTTTTCACACGAGCTCAATAAAAGGACGCGCTCTCATCTACCAGTCCTGCCACTCACAGAGACACGACACATATTACAAGTCGTATCACTGCAGGATTCAATTGTGATTTTCATCGCTGCCGTTGCATTGATGGAACATTTGGCAAGTAATTTAATTTTTCAGGGAAAAATGGGATTTTAGTGGAGGATTCCATCCTGACTTGCTCAAAATATTCTCTTCAGTATCACCTTTTGGAGGTATACAACATAACGTACAACTATAGTCTTTGCAACGTAACTTTATTTATTTAACATGGATTACGTTCAGCATAAGAGCCCTATTTACCCCACAGCCATCCTTTTCCAACGAGGGCTAGAGTATCAACTGAAAACTCGTTGTCGAAAACAGCGACTCCAATCTTTTTGCCAACTTTGACTCCGCAGCCAGCAAGCTTCGCCTCTGCTGTTCCGTCTTCTACTTTGGCTCCAGTTGACACTCCAGCCCCTAGGTGGAGATTTACTGGCCCAACTTTGGCTTCACTTAGTGTTGCCCGCGCCTTGGCTTCAGCACCCAGTATATGGCCTTCTTTGACGAAGCTTTCTAAATCCAAGCCGGCATTAGCCGCGACATCACCTCCCAGAAATCGAGCATTTACTTTGACATCCTCGCGACCAACTTGAAAGACGTGAGCCCGTGCCCCAGCGCCCACTGCTGCTCCCCACTCCGATGCTTCCACACCTGTGTCGGCCGAAGCCTCCATCACACTGTAAGTATCGTCACCGTCAACTCGAGCCCCAGCTTTCAATTTCATATTGTCAGCCTTGGCGTATGTTCGGTCACTAGCTTTTTTATACTCCATCTTGGGACTTTATCCTGTGAATAAAATACATATACGAGGGAGGTCAAGTTCCTAGGACTAGTTTTCATGTCGGATGTCATCAAAATCCTAAAACTTAAACTACTCCTTGTTTTATACTTTTATACTTTCTACTCACTGGTGAGAGAAATGTTGTGGACCTGACTATTGCTTAACTTCATAACTTGCCAACTTTAAAGGTTCAGGTTAGCCCACACATGTGTTTTGTAAATTCTGAGTTGTGTTGTCTATTTAAACGATCGTTCAAGTGATTTTTTACTGCAGGCACGCTTGGGAGTTCCTGCTGACCTTGGCTAAGACGAAATCGCAGTTGTGGTTTATCCCTCTTCACAATGTCAATCTACCACAATTTTCATTTAAAGTTCACTGTCTGTTTATGTGATCGCGTAGGTATGTTTAGGGTTTCCTCGTTGAAATGACTAGAGGTCTCCCCGTTTCCACGGTACACAAACCCAAATATGTCAGTCTACAAACTACGTATTGAGCTGTGAAGTTCCAAGCTTGTAAGTCAGTAATGCAGTAGTTGCTGAAGCAGTTGCTGATGCAGTTGACGATGTAGCAGTAGATGAAGAAGAAGGAATGTCAGTGGTTACGACTACGTTTTGCAACTAGCAGCTAGACAACTCAGTGAGGCAAAGAAAATATAACGTAAATCATCCGTTTTTGCAGAGTCTTGATACCTCATTGCTTAGGCGAGTTTGTCTATCATTTGAGTGTTTAACACAAATCTTTAACGAAAGTCAGTTCAAGCTGCGGATATATGACATATATTGCATTTATTTACAAATACATCACTTCGAAATTTGATCGCCATATCATGGCAGCCCGAAACACTTTACTTTTCAATTTTTCGTACGATATTCAGAATGTAAAAGTGTCATCTCAACAATCGTGAAGCACAATTATGAATACTTATTGCATGATCTGCTTTATTTCTTTTACTCTTCCACGACGTCATTTTGGTGTCCCTCAGATCAGGGACAGCAACATGACGGATATTGATCCGATCTTGTAATTTTCGGAAAATTATTACTCGGGCTGCCCGCGTTTTTTTTTTTTGGAATCAATACACTATTTTTATCACCTTGCATAACGATAAACCTCTGTGGCCTAAAGGTCATTGTTCCTACCTGTGACGCAGCTAACCCGGGTTCGATGTCTTTTAGTGGTATATATCACGGGCTTTATTTTTTATGTTTCTCTTTTTCTTGTTCTTTTAGAAATATTTTTTACAAGTGTTATAACTATTGTTCTCAATGGTTGAGCTGTATTTTAGAGGAATATATGTTGATAGGGGTCTAAAGAAATAGACTCCAACACAAGCTAAACACAATGCGTCCGATGTAAGAAAGACAGACTTCCAGTTAGGTATACAATACTGTTTTTTGCAAGCCCGAGTTTAGGCTAATTGTAGCCTCTTGTTTATCTTGTTCTCACCAGTACTATTGAGCCAGAAATCTATACCCGCGGTTCAACTCCTTTATTTCTGACGGTTATTCAAGCGCGAACCGTATTTTATTTTATTGATGAAAACCAAGTTAGAGTGAAAGTAACTTAACACGTACCAGCTACTTGCACTCCAAGAACACATTCAGTAACAAAAACAAGCTCACCAAAGAGAAAAAGGAAAAAAAAAAAACACGGGCAAAGGAAAGAAGGAAGGAAGCGAATCGAAGAAAGAAAGATAGAGGCAAGGAAGTCAAAACTGAATTCTGGTAGTTGAAGTGAAATGACGCCATGGCTGTAGTCCCAGAAGGGTGTAAATAGCCGTAATTTGCTTAAGACTGAAATCAATAAAAAGGTGGAGGATTGTGGCACTTGTGGTAAAACGATGCCAGCGTGATAATGGCCTATTGGAAAAACATTTTATAGCTTGCGATGATACATTTGATACAGGTCACAGATAATTTTTAGTATTAAACAGTGGATAAACCTCGTTTTTACTCAAAGAAGGTGGTAACAGTTTGAAATCACACAATTTGGACAATCAGTTATCATTATTCACACCGTTTACAAACGTGGCGACCAAAACTAGAAAAATATTCAAGACTGGTAAGAAAACCAACACAGCTAGGTAAACTCGGTCTAAAAAATATCGAATTCCCACTTCAAACTTGCTTGTTTACAACTAAATGAGAGAGAATTAAATACCTGATTAGCTGGAAAATCAGCGTTGAGAAATCGAACCAGAGCTTGTCCTGAAGAAATAAAGAAAGTGCGAACATTTCAACTGAACTCCGCAATAGGTGTGGACAATCTATAAATCTACCATGCAGGTGAAATAATTTGCCACAGAAATAAGAATGCTTACCTTGCTGGATCCAAGAATACAGCGATGCAAGTGAAACGATTTCGGCTTCCAAACAAATTTGTATGCTCGTCATGTGACGTGACAAATTGAAAGAATGCGTGAAATTTTGTTTTCATTCCGTGTTGGTGATCGTGTTTTCGACACGTCCTCTTTTTCCGGGTAAAGTTTGAAATATTACATAAAGGAATTCAACACCCAACTGAATGGTTCATCGAGTTCCTCCATGGTCCGGCGAAATCGGTGCTTTTGATAAACCGACAATCCTTACCGTGAGGGTAAACTAGGCAAGGAAGAGGAGACAAAATGATTGCTTTACGCAGAAAAGCCACCCCCCCCCCCCCCCGCCTCCCCACATCCACAGGCAGCCCAGACATACTCTATGTGTAGTTATAAGCTTAATATTCTGCATGGAATGTAAAAGTTCAAAAATAAATATTGTTTTAATTTAATATCACTATGTGTTTGTTGAGCCTTATCATGCCTGAAATAAGTTTTTTTTTTTCGAAACAAGGTTTTTATTACGTACAATACATTATTTAATTACAGAATTACAGTACGCTACTTAGTAATAAAAGCACATGACAGTTCAATACTTACATTGCCGTTACATTTCATATAGCACATTACTTACAATATATTACTCACAGTACATTATTCACAATAAGGCAATTAAAATACACTAGCTACTAACATTTACATATGTATTCTCGATTTTACATTATTTAACAGATACACATTTACACTCCAAACATTGGTACAGTCGTATATGGCGCACTCATGGCCCCCTGCAGCAAGTTAACTATTTGTTTGCTTCACTATATTTTCGTATGCCAAGCTACAGGAAGCATTAAGGTTTCTCCCTCCAGTACTTAACTTGTTTAAGTTTAATTTGAGAACGTCATCACAGAGTTCAGTTTATTGCCGTGTTCGTGTCTACAGGAAGTTCAAGTTCTTAACTCTACTCAAGTGTCCGGATACAATTGGTTTCCTAGAAAAAGGAATAAACGAATTGTTTTACAGAATAATAATACTTCATTTGTTCTTGTTTGTTACGACACTAGTGCGGACCGCGAAGCTGAAATGCTTCGACTTCATTTTCGTGCTGGTAGCCACAGGACCTTTTGAACTTTTTCTGGTTTCCACCACAGGCAGCCCCAGCTCAAGTTGAGAGGCAGCTTGTTCTTGTCTTTACATCATTCACACATTGTTCAGTTCAAATCATTTGTTATCGGACACCGGCCGGAATCCGTAGTAGAATGTGCTATCGGACCCCTTACCTTTTATATACCATTTTTGACAGAAAAGGTACCCCTTTCGTATACCTTCCACTGACACATGGTACCCCTTTCGTATACCTAAAACAAGAAGTCTTCTTGTCATTCTCAAATAACGTTCAATAAATTAAAACAGGACGATAATAAGGTACTACGTGTGTTAGGAATATTTTAATGAAAGGCCCGTTTCAATACCTAAATGACAGATTCCCCAACCCTGTTATATACTTCGACTCGTGAAATCCCTACCCTTTCATACACCTGAACCGTGACCGTATACGCTGTTATAGGGAGTACCAGTATCTCCACTTATTCGACTGTATTTTACAGAAGCTAAATAACAAAAGCGAGAGGAAATCTTGGAAACAGGCATTTTGAAGTGAACGAACAGCTAGTTCACTTTTCCGAGAAAAATGGTCGAGGTAAAGGTCAAGGTCAAACGGGACAAATCTTGAAAGGAAGCACAATGTTAATCATTTTGTTTGTTTCTGCTTGCAGCATTGCTTGTTTTGGGTTCTCTTTCAAGCATGCGCAATATGTGATCGAAGCAAGATTCGCCTTCGCTTTTCCCAACCTCGTACCAAGGGTCTTCGTTTCCTTTGACCAGCGGTCAGGAAACGAGCGACCCTGGAAAGATCCGATTTGCAGCCCGAAAATATCGGACTTCCTGTTGAACTGCGCATGCTTAGGGTTCAGCTCAGCGTAAGAGTTCTGTTTTACTTCCGTTTATTTGAATTGTTTGAAAAAGCCAATCAGAATCGTCAACCTATCGGATCTTTTGAGAGTCGATCGTTTCGTCAAGCCTGCGTAGTACGGAGCGAAGACTCGAGGGACAAGGATGCGGTTTTCCCAAATATTAATTCTTAAAAAGTTTCGCTGCCGCGATAGACGCTGGATCCAAAATTAAAATTTGAAAGGGATGCCATTAGCGCTGCGCCAAAGCGATCCGTGAACTGTCTGACAATAAACTGCGTGAAGCAAGGAGGAAAACCAACGATTCACTAAACAGAAAACAATGAGCAATTCTACGTATTTCAAAGTAAAATATACGTATAATGATCTACTGGACGATATCAAGCTCTTATAGAATTATCAAAACATGACGAGGATATAACTGTTTATGTTTCGACATTCCTGAACTCCTGGAACTTAGAGAGGGCAAGTGGCCAAAAAGGTCGGCTCGTCGGCACAAAGTAACAGTTTTTAGTCTCTATGACGACTTAATAATTCTTAATGCATATTTTAAATTGTTAGATAGATACACGACCCCACAAGCAAATCTATTGCTTTAATCACTCTCGTGTCTAAATAAAGGTTTTTCTTTCTTTCTTTTTCTACTTTAACTAAAACATTCAATTACTTTGTGGCAGTCTTTACATAATTCAAACTTTATACAAATATATTTTTTTTCTCTGCCGGTCGATTCGTTCAAAATTCTTTGACGATAAAAATAATAGTTGAATGCGCTTTTAACACTAAATGAACAAGCTCAAGACCAATAATTGCGATATTTTGGATTCTTAAGAGCTAATAAAGTATGCTAACAGAATAACAAAGATATCATGTAAAAACAGCTAATAATATTACGATAAATTGCTTTTACACGAAATATCCACTTATTTGACGTTCGATAGAGCTGAACAATGGTAGACTGTTAATGCATGCTTGTTTGCTTGTTTGTTTGTTAAATTGAAGCAATAATTTTGACATGTGACAATGATTCATAGAAACAGAGGTGGATTGTGGCGGATATAATTCACAGTGCCGCTCAGCAGCAAGGTAAATATCTACCATTAGTATATACCACACAAGCAAATAGTGCTTTTCGCGCGCTATGATTGGTTAACTCGGAGGTGATTAGCAAGTACTATTCACCTCCGAGCAGCTGGCGCGCGAGATTTTACAATTTCCGACCGCTTGTCGGTATATTTTCACACATAAAGTAATGTTTTGGTCCGCTAATTATTCAGCTTGTGTGTTATATACTACTGAAAACACTTATTCACCTCTGTATTGGTAAAAGTGCTGGATATTTACCGCCACTTCGGTGAATAATTGTTAACTACTGATTTGCAGTACCGTAAAATTTTGTAAACCGATTTTTAGCAAACACGTTTTGATTAAGTACTTAATGATTTCAGCGATTGTTTCTCGGTAACTGTTGCCTAGGAACAGAGAACAATGTTGCCTGTGTCGCTGCCAATCAACAGCAGTCTGTTGAGTGGCAGGTAGCCAAGACACGTGATGACACCGCGGAATACGTCACTACCCAGCTTGTAGCTGAAGTAAGGAACCTGTATGAAAAAACACCAAAACAATATTTAGCGATTTGACAGTACTACGAATCTGTGGTTACATCCTTTCGTACCCAGTCTTCCCTCTCTACCGAACTATCTTTGTCTGATATTTTGGCGCGGTCTTTATTTTTGCTACTTTTGTTCAGCACGTCAAAATAAAATAATAGTTTCACAGAGAAGAATTAAGTTTTCGCGGGAGATACCAGACCTCCGACAATTAATCAGAAGGAAGACATTGACAGGTATTTTTCAGCTGCCTCACATTTACCAAATTGCAAACATTTTGAACTTTCCACCGTGTTTTAAAAACACAACTTAAAAAAGAAACGTTTGTTAAGACACAAGTATCAGGTCAGCATTTCAACTCGTGATGTGATTTGAAACGTCTTCGATTGTTCCAATCAGTTACGCACACAATGAACTAAATTGTTCCTATATTCATTACACAATAACTCAAGGAATACGTCTCTTTTTTCCACACAATTATGGAAACACACCTTTGACAAAAATCGACAGCACTAAAGGTCATCTTTCTTAAACCTTTTTTACCACATCTTGGTTTGTAATTCTCGCACTACTGACCCATGCCATATAAGCCCCTGGCTTTGGCTTTTCATTGTATCTTATTCTTTTTTGTGCTACTGGTTGTTAATAAATTAAATGAAACAAAAATATGAAGTGGTAACAAAATTAATGACAGTAGACAAAGATATAGTTCTAGTCATCTATAAACTGTTCACAACCCCCCTACAATAAACTTGCCAAGTCAATCAGACATCTTAGGGGTAATCTCACCTCTGGAACTTCTTCCTGTAAATTGTACACAGCAATTCTACCGCCCATATGGGCTGAGATTACCTGGTCCCTCCAAACCAGTATAGAGGGAAGAGGATCACTGGGACCTACAAGTTAAATACAAATTAATCAGTGCGGAATAAATCAATCAATTTATTGATGGCTTGATTGACTGATCTCAGTGAGCCAGCCAACCAGTCAGGCATTTGTTCAAAGGAATAAAGGGGATTAGTTTCTAAAGAAACTGTGGTGCTTCGTCGGTGGGGGAGCGAAACACGAACATTTGGTTTATCAACGGAGTTGATAATGTAAATTGACCACCGTACAGGGATTCGATTAGCTGACGTTTCGAGCGTTAGCCCTTCGTCGGAAGGGCTAACGCTCGAAACGTCAGCTAATCGAATCCCTGCACGGTGGTCAATTTACATTATCAACTCCGATGATAAACCAAATTTTAGGCATTTGGTCAGTTTGTTAGTGAATCAGTCCGTTCGTCAGTCAGACAGTCAGACAGTTAGTAAGTCAGTCGGTCGGTCGGTCGATCAATCAGCCATCCAGTCAGTAAGTCAGCCATTCAGCCAGTCGGTCTCTTAGTCAGTCAGTCAGTCAGCAAGTCAGTTAGTCAGCTAGTTAGTCAGTCAGTCAGTCAGTCAGCCAGTTGATCAGTCGGTCGGTCCGTCGGTCAGTCAACCATCAGTCAGCTGGTCGGCTGGTTGGTTAGCCAGTCAGCCAGTCAGTCAGCCAGTCAGCCAGTCATTTAGTCGGTCGGTCAGTCGGTCGGTCGGTCAGTCGGTCAATCAGCCAGCCAGTCAGCCAGTCGGTCTCTTAGTCAGTCAGTCAGTCAGCAAGTCAGTTAGTCAGCTAGTTAGTCAGTCAGTCAGTCAGTCAGCCAGTTGATCAGTCAGTCGGTCCAGCGGTCAGTCAGTCGGTCCGTCAGTCAGTCAACCATCAGTCAGCTGGTCGGCTGGTTGGTTAGCCAGTCAGCCAGTCGGTCAGCCAGTCAGTCAGCCAGCCAGTCAGCCACTCAGTTGGTTGGTCGGTCGATCGGTCGGTCGGTCAATCAGCCAGCCAGTCAGTAAGTCAGCCAGTCGGTCTCTTAGTCAGTCACTCAGTCAGCAAGTCAGTTAGTCTGCTAGTTAGTCAGTCAGTCAGTCAGTCAGCCAGTCGATCAGTCGGTCGGTCCAGTGGTCAGTCGGTCGGTCCGTCAGTCAGTCAACCATCAGTCAGCTGGTCGGCTGGTTGGTTAGCCAGTCAGCCAGTCAGTCAGCCAGTCAGTCAGCCAGCCAGTCAGCCAGTCAGTTAGTCGGTTGGTCAGTCAGCAAGTCAGTCAGACAGTCAGTCAGTCAGTAATTCGGCCAGCCAGTAGGCCAGTCAGTCAGTCAGTCAGTCGGTCTGTCTGTCAGTCAGTCAATCAGACCGCAAGAGAGCTAGGATGACAAAACCCGCATATAAGAAAGAAGCATTAACACTTTTTCGACCAAGATGGTCTATTTTCATTACCTTTAAGAGTCCTAAGACGAAGGCCGTCATCTTTCCACAGTGACAAACCAGAATCCACAGATGACGTCACAAATGAGGTATTTGAGAAAGCCTTGACCTGAAAGGAAATGATTCGAATAAATCAACAGGCTTGGATGAAAAAGCTGGGAAACGAACAGAAATGCCGACAGACAGGGGTGGGGCCGGGAGAATGTCCCCTTCCCCTACTTCACGTTCCACCCTCCACCCCTCAGAAGTTTCGAAATTGACTCTTGCATTCTTTTCATCGTCTGTTGAAGACTAGCGGGTTATCCACAAGGTTTTTTAAGGAAGTTATCATCCCACTATTTGACCCAATGGTGAGCCAGAGTTGCGGCAAATTATCGTAACTCCGTGACTGACTTAATGAAAAACCAAGTTACTCTCCTAACAACGCGAGACTGAAAATTGAAATCAAACTACAAAACTTGAAAAATATTCTAAATTTATTATTACCGCTGACGGTACACTTGGACTAAGGTGTCTGATAATGTGACCAGCCTTTTCCACTTTACCACCGTAAACGTACATCTCGTCAGTTACGTTGGAAATGGCGGAAGTATAAAAAAAAAAGCGAATGTTTTTGCCAGAAGGACCCATCGCCTGATGGTGCCTCTAACGTCGAAAACTATCACCATCACGTCACGGGACCAATATAAACTAACCAAATTCAGATAATATTTAGTGGTCAACTATAACAGCCGACAAAAATGGTCTTTTTGTACCTCAAATGGGCCTGCGTTTGTCTACAGAGTGGGCTCGCCCTTGATATTACTATCACGTTACGTGGTCTATTATTATTATTATTATTATTATTATTATTATTATTATTATTATTATTATTATTAACCCAATCAGACTCGGAGAAAACTAAGTAGTAGGGTACAACAGCTTTCAAAAACCAGAGCCCAGTTGTTCAAAGCACGATCAAGCTAATACCAGGTTAGCGTGAACTTTGATCCGAGTTGAATTACCGTCCAGTAAAATGTTCTCAAAAGATTTTCGCCCTTTCGTTTTGACTTGAAATTACCCTTACCTGGTGCGTAAATCGTCGGCTAGCGTTAACCCTTTAAGCCTTATCAGTGATCAGCATGTAATTTCTCCTTACAACATCAATACAAGATCATGCACACAAGTTACGAGAATAAAGGAATTGATCAGCAAAGAAGAATATCTTCATGTTTAAACAAATTCTCCCAATATGATTCATAGGCACTGTTTGGAGAACAATGAGGAGATTATGTATGCTGATCATATCAGGGCTTAAAGCTTAATCGGCTTTCGAACAATCGGACCCTGAAATTTGAGGTGTTTTTGTACCTGATAGATTTCAGAAGTGTGAGCTCGCCTGTGGCTGCGGAGCAATCCGCCTCTGACATCCAACACAGAGGTGAAGCCAGCCGAGAACCCGAGAGCAATCCATCGTCCATCAGGGCTGCAACAGACGTCACGAACGGTACCTGAAAAATTCACAGAAAACAAAAGGCTAAAAATCAGCCTTAACTCGGACCTGAATTTTATCCTCCAAAAATAGTGCATCCCTCATTTAGCGCTAAAGAAAAGAAATGAGAAAAGTCTGTCCTTGTCAGTTGCATCGGGCAACCATCCCCACTGTTAGTGGACACAGCGCTCTATAAATGATGATGATGATGATGATGATGATGATGATGATGATTATTATTGTGCTTATAATAATGTTCGAGTTAGCGTTTGTTTCAAGTTCGTTTTGAGGGGTCGAGCTCTGCAGAGCTTGTTGAGTGTTTGGAGAATGGGGAGGATGAGCGGCCAAATGGGTTGCTCGGTGGAGGCCACGTAATGACGACAACGCGGCCACCGCCAAAGACGACGATGGGGTGATGGTGAAGGTGGTGGCGTTGATAAAAGTAATAGTGACGTTGATAGTAGTAGGGTAGTGGGGATGGTGATGGTGATATTGATGGTAGTGGTGGTGGCAAATTTAGTTTTCAATATTTTCGTGAAGTAGCGCCTTCAGTTCAAATCTTATGTTCTTCTTTACTTATTTGCACCGTAAATAACAGTTTATAGAACGCCATAAAAGATTAGAAAAATACCTGGAACACTACTTGTAGTAACTTTCCACTCCGTTACAAAGCCTTGCTGACGAACATCGAGAAACCTACACAAACAAAATTACGCGAGAAGTAAGGCATTAGTACAAATATAATCCCTGGCCAGAATACAAAGTTAACTGTATCGTTTCTAGTTTCTATATGAGCAAGGAATGAAGTGAGGACCCAAAAACGTCCCAATTCATGGTATAACAAATTCATAAATGGTATAATAAAGTCATAAATTATTGTTGCTGTTGTTGTTGTTGTTGTTGTATGTGGCAATATTCAAAGAAAGTGTGACATAACCTCCACGATCTAATAAAAAGTGATTTGCTTTGATCATGCTTATGAGTCCTACACGAAACAGCTACTTATGGCTTCTACTCCACTGGACTTTTGGCTGTGAACATGTGCGTAGTATTTTGACCCGAGAGTGTAAAAGATATGAATTTTGGACCACTGCGCTACACCGTATGCGAATTTACAAGACAGCCTTCACCTCGATAAACACGCCTTCGGATTAGCTGCCTCTTGGTATGCTATTAGCTTTTATCAGACGGGTAGAGAAGTCGGTTAAAATAAACGGCTAAAATAAAAGTCTGGGTGTGTAAATGATAAAAAGCGCTGTTTTTACTATGAGTTAGTGAGGAGACCATTTAGTGCAGCGACTGCTAAATGTACAAATAACTTCATAAATAATCGTTATCATTTTGTGCATTTTTTGGGGGAATAAGCCGGAATAGGATAACTTGCAATAGACGGTAGTCATGTATTTTTTTGGGACTTATTTCGTTTTCGGAATGTACGGGAAAATATTCTACTCATTCCCCTCCCAATAGCAGAATGAACCATTCTCGACCCCGGAGCTCTCCCCTTTTGCGCATGTCTAACGGGTGTGACGGCGGGAGGATCTGGGCTCGCTCTGGGCAACGCTACGCAAGCCTCCAGCTCTGATTGGTTATCAGTTGAAACAATAAAGTTACTTCTGATTGGGCAACTAGGTGCGCACGGAAAACTGAACTTACAGCGCGCTTGTGAACCGAACTAGCTTCGAAAACAACTCCACAAAACATGAGCAAAATCCCCTAAAAAGTCCTTCCTTGAACAAACAAACAGCTTCAATAATTGCTTTCTGCTCTACAGTAGTGTCGCAGCATGAGAATTGTTGTCGAAGCGTGCGAATTGTTCTAATAATTAGTTAGCTATTGTTTCGAAGGGTATAAATGTTAGCGTTAATGTATTCGTGGGTGTGTTGTGACGTCATAGAATAAACGTGTTGGAAGGATTCGTTGGCGGTCTTGCTCTATTTGTGTTTCGGGGTTGTGCATCTACCTTTAAACGTGATTTAGAGTCTTTACCACTTTTTCCTAAGGCATACTACAAGGACTTTTCAAACAGCAAAGCCATTTTGGTTTGAAACCTCAAGCATGCGTAGAGTTGCCCAGAGCTCTTTCCGCCGTCACGCCCGTTAGACACGCGCAAAAGGGAAAATCTCTGGGGTCGAGAATGCAGAATGAACGTTAAGCGAGAAAATCGTGCGCAGCCCGCCAAGCTCGTGACGTGGAACCGGAAGTCAGGTTCAAGTGCTCGGTCTAGACTTTTTTGCTTGCCATTCTTAAGTCACTTCCGCCAGGAGCATTCCGTTTTCAGAAGATGGGTTTATTTGTTAAACTTTATTCTACTTGTTCTCTCATTCCTAAACTGGAAAACGAAATTCAATACAGAATAGTCCCAAAAATGCACCCTTTGTGTAGTTTTTACCTTGCGGTTCCCTCAGCCATGGCGGCCACTACACATTGACTTGGCGCTGGAAGCGTCGTCATGGCAACTATGGGGTTGTTCCTGGGCTGGTCATAGACCCCGAGACAGCGGCCAGAGACAGGGTCCCATAGCTGAAAAGATGATACGTAATAATTAAGAGGTTTCTTGGATCGAAGTGTGAGGATTTGAAGAGCTACGTGTGAATTTATACTCAGATCAGGCAACAAGATATATGACTTTCATATATTCTTGTTCAAGACAAATAGAGTAATCATCACATCCCCCAAATCGTTATACCCGGTTACCTGCCGCAAAAAGCAATAGAATTCCCCCCTCCCCCTCCTCCTAAAAAACAAAACTCCTCTGATGTACCTCAGGAAATCTATAAGGAATTGTTTCCAATGAAGCAAATCAATTTGAGGTGAATGACACAAATACGGCGCTTACGTGAACGCTGCCATCACATGACACGGCGTGCCGCACGGACTCCACCATCCCCACGTAAAAAACCTGCCGCGTGTGTCGATAATACGTCCACGAGCTCGCTGATTGGGCCGTGCCATCACCGTGGTTGCTAAGTGACCACAGCTTGACTGTTTTGTCTTTACTCGCTGACAGGAAGAGGTGCTCACTGTCTTGAACATACACTGAACGAACGGGACCACTGTGACCTAAACGAATGACAAAAACATGTGTCAACCAAGGGGAGGGTACAGGAGTTGCAGGACTATAGGGCTGACTGGCACCACCCGTGTGTAGATAGAAAACTGTGGATACACTGAACAGGCGGACAAGTTAGTTTTGAAGACTCTAAAAATAGTGGGGATAGCTCTTAATGCGGAGGGAGGCTGATAGGCGTCAAGAGAGCCATGGATGATAAAATGTGAAATAAAAAAAAAAATACTTAAAGTTTTTTATATATGAACAAGACTTACCAGTAAATGTTTGGAGTTTTACTTGCTGAAGACTGAACTTGTGGCCGATTTTTCCCTTTACACCTGTAACAAACCATCACACTCTAAGAAGTTGTGTACGCTGGCTTTAGAGACTTAACTGATAGGGAAAAAAAATTCGTATCTAGTTTTCCAAATAACATCCTTTTTTAAGACATTCCTTGAAGCACTGCGTAAAACTGTATCCTAGCAAATCTAAGAACAGGGAACGAAAACTGTTTTCGCTAGTCATGATAGTATTCTTACCGAGCTGGTTTTCCCAGTGAGTAAGCCAGCTTCCACGCAGATACTGGTCCGAAGATGAAGGAGCCCTGGGTGACAGTAAGAAAGGCGGATAGTTAATGTTCGCCGTTTCCTAATGCTATGAAGATATCTTGAGAAAATAGGTTCCCAAAGGGTACAGGTGTGGGATACACTGTCCACAATGCATCGCAAACTTTGCAACTCATTAGCATTAAAGGATTTACAACCCGATGACATTGGTGTGGGATACCACAGGTACCCCACACAACAAACTTGGAGTTTCGAGTAACCCGGTACGTCGGTAACCACCACCACAGACAACCCATTCAATGACCATTTATTAGATCAACAAAAGGTTAGTATCAACACGTGACACTGCAAGAAATGGTAACATTTAAGTTCAGCAAATATAATGCAAACGTACCTCGGCCTTTCTGTTTGTCTCCTTGTGGTGGTTCACAACGGTGCAAAAATGTTGCTAATTCATTAGTCTTTTAAATATGAAATGTTTCATCAGTTCTCATTCGAGTACAGAGAACGTAAGTCGCACAGGAACCACGTAAATATGGCGTAAGTTTAACACAATTCAAACAGAAAATAGCTTGTGGCAACCTCACTTCGTCAATGGATTTTGGTTCAATTCGCGTTAAGGGTTTCGGCGGGGAAATTTCGCTATCTTATGTAAGCTGCACGAAGTAACCACGACTTCTGCGTCTGTGAAAGATGTGTCCATTCATATGAAAGTTGTTGAACAGGACTGGCTTGTTTTAATGTTAATGCACGAGGTGTTTCTAACTTTTTAATCTGAGGTTCAAATTCTTCAGTTGACCATAATAAAGAGCCAATGTTCGGTACTTAGTACCATAATACTGTTTATGACTTCCTGCAACCTATCCTTTGTGTCAAGCCGTGTTTTTCTGTGATGAATTTCATTGTCCTTCCAAGATGATCATTCAAAGAGCTGGAAGCTTTTGGCTAAAAAAATCTAGGGATAAACTCTTAATGATTTTTTTTAAATATGCTGGGTTTTAACCAGCAAGATGTACTTTCAACTTACAAATTCTTTGACGCGTCCTTTGTTTTGGAAAATCTTCTACCAATCAGCCACATCGGGGGCTTCGGCCGTTTCCTGAATTTCCCGCCTTCTTTGGCATCTTTGTCGTCACATGTCCGGTCGTCAGTATTGGTGTCCACGTGATGCGAATTAACGACTCCAGAGTCAACTTCTGGTGTTCCAGTCCTCTCTACGTGGTCACCAGTCTCCTCTCCGTCTTCCTCGTCCTCTGATGCCCTGGGATCTTCACAAGTGGGGTGCGACAGCTGTGCATCATAACTGCAGCACAAGTTCCAGATGAGGTCATGGTTGTGGAGAGAGGTTTCCATATACTTGCTACCCATGATGCCACACAGGGGGACGAATGCGTGATGCGCTATCGCGGCCGAGAAAGTCTGGTACAACTCATTATAGGCAGGGGAATTGTACAGGTCTTCCTGATTTCCCGTAAAACCGTCCTCATCATCGGCTCCTAAAATATGAGAGGGAAATTTGGCGGTTTCTTAACACATTATGACAACAACAACAAGCCAATGTGCAAATTCCAAACATTTTAAGGACCTAAAAAGGTAGAATATTTCTGGATAATGCTAACGATATTTTTTCTCAATACTAGCATAAAATCTGACGGGTTAGCGGTTATCTTTCCTAGCATGCACAGCTAACAAAAATGGCGGGTTTGATTTGGGTTTATACTCGTAGAAGAACTATTCACAAACTCCACTTAAATAAGTTCCCGGTGTCAATTGAGGTACGTTAAAAGACTCCCTCGTGTTAAGCGAGGCCTGAAATCACGCAAAATGATGATCACAAGGTCATTTTTAGTTTCTTCGTTTGCGGTAAACGTGATCACGTTTACCGCAAACGGTCCATATCTGGTCGTATCTCGATTATTAAAACATTAAACCTTCGGGAAATGTTGTTTGGAAAGAACACAGTCAAAGTTGACCGTTGCATGCAATAACGTATGCAGTTTTGGCGCGTGTGTGGGCTTTTGAGTACTGGAGAGTTGAAGACATTGTTAGACACAGTAATTTCACATTTCAAACCATACTGTATATACACACACCTGAGGTGTCCCTCTCGTCCCTTCCTTCCAAAGCATCTTCAATGTCCATGTCTTCAATGTCCATGGCACTATCATCCAGGGGCGAATACTTTCCCTGCTTCTCATTCTCCTTGATCTGCCTCATGCGTTCCAGCTCAAAACAGGAGAAAAACTGCTGCAGTGGCGCTGTCATGTTTTCCCGAGCCAGCTCTCTTTCCAGCTTCAAACACACGACCGTAAGAACATCTATATAGCTGCCACAGATGGCCTGTCGTGCCGCAACGCCCCCTGGGAAGGTCAGCGTGTAGGAGGACAGGATGCGAATGACCGGCTGAAACACGCCTGTCATGAGCTCGGATTCTGAGTAGCTACTCAGAGTGTCACGTGATAAGTAGGGGATGCAGTACTTGAGGAGTGCCAGCACGGCCGCTAGAGCAGCCTCGCCTCTTTGAGTGACTTTAGTTTGCACTCCTCGGATCTGAAAGGTACAAACACGATGCAGAATCACAAAAAACTTGCAAGCGGGTTGCTATTTGAGATATCATACGCAGCAAAGCACATCAGTTCGAGAATTCCATTTGGTTTTTTATGAATCTTGATTTATATTCCATTCAAATGAAAATTAAATCCTGGTTAGGGAGGGAAGAGATGGCTCTTACATACTGAACTACCAAATCTATCAGCGAAGCCATTGTTATTGTACACTTCACGCATTTTTTTATAACATCAATTTGATTTTAAGTTTCGTTTTCTAGACAAGGGAAATAAATACGACACGTAGGAAAATGAAAATGAAACTGCTTTGTCAGTCTTCAAACGAAGCAAGAAATTTAAACTGGCTGCCTGGCTTCGCTAGCCCTCATGGTTATTCCAGGCAGCCAGTACTCTAAACTTTTACCTTGAATTTTTCATTGTCAAATTATCCTTTTTTTCGCAAGAATGAGTAGAAATAAAGATTGTTGTTGTTGTTGTTGTTGTAAACCACAACATGCGTTTCAGACGCTCACAAGACAAAATATTTTCATTCGTTCTGAGCCCTGTCCAGTGTGACCAACGTACTTGTCCTAGCACATGCTACACGACTATTTTGCACAAACCTACCGTCTTTTGGATAAAAGGCAGGTATTGATTCAGCATGAACGCCTCTCCGTACAGAGTACAAAAGGTAGTCAGACAGAAAAGCAGCCACTTGGCATTCCCGTCGTTCACAACGGTCTCCTCACCGTCATCATTATCCAATCCCACATTTCCCATGTAGCAGTGCGGCAGCATAGTCAGCATTTGACTGGCGATGTACTTGGACGTCAGGACGGGTCCTAACCGAGGTGCCAACCACACGATGCTCTCACCCGCGATGCCAGATATGGCTCTGGGGGTCAGCTCGTCGTGATGTTTTTGGGCCCCTTTTTCTCCCTCCAGAGATTTCGACTTGGTGCCGTTGTAGAATGTCTTAATTGTACAGGCGGCAACAGCCGATTTAGCATCATCAATACCTGAGTGGTCCTCTTTTCCCGCTTCGTCATTTTCCGCCTCTAACATTCCATTCTCGGGCGAGTCATCCTCACTAGACGATTCTTCTTCATCTTCCTCTTCACCGGACGTTACATTTGCGTCCTCCAAGCTATCATCTCCATCACCCTGTTCATCGGTTTGTCCATTCAACTCTTCCACAACCTTGCCCCGATTTGTGTCTTCTGCGACACATTCCTCAAATCTCCCTTCTTCTCCAGACAAAGAGGACACGTTACCTCCATGGTTCCTTTCTTCTTTTGGTGATGCTGGTTCATTTCTTTCTGAACTTCCCTGTTTTGGTTCAGAGATGTGAACCGGCCGGCTGCTTGGTGAATCAAAGTCCTGCATCTCTATACTTTCCTCCTTGGCATCGCGTTCTAATCTGGCGCTTTCGGACACTTCCAATCCTACACCGTTGTCCTCATTTCCCTGGAACACAAACACCGAAGATGTTTGATCTATCGACTGTGTTCCTTCATCAACAGTTTCCTTTACTGACAGAAGTTGTATGTCTTCGAAATCGTTGGCAAAACCGTTCGCATCAATATTTCGAGAAGTAACATCAACAACTTCCCCACCGATTTCCACACCATCATGGATCTTGCTAAAGGTGGCCATCCTACTAGAATGGACTCCATCCGCTTCATCAACACGGTCATCGTCCTCTGAAATATCTCCCTGAAACAATCGTCCATCGCCATCGTCGTCAGTAATCCCCCTGGGCAACAAGGTCACTTCTTCGGTTATCTCATTATCCTTCTCAACGCCTCTTTGATCCTCATCAAAACTTTGCAGATTCACGGGGGAATCAAGATCTCTTATGTCGGTTTCAAGATCCTCGATGACCATGGAGTAACGGTTTATCTTGATGCCTTGTTCCTCGGTTGCGTCTGTCAGGAAGTTACCTGGCAAATCCAGATCATCGTCAATGTCCAGGGGAACATCTTTGGGCGAGTATTCAATTTCTGGAGCAGGAATACCTGGCGTGACACCCTCCCCACTGTGGACAGACAGCCTGTCGCCTTTTTCAGCTGCGGAGTCCACCTTCGATTTGAAAGCAACAGCATCAACAACGAAGCTGATGAAATGCTTCAGAAACCCATCCAACCCAAAGCGAACAATGATCTGCGACAAAAACGTCTGGCGTATGATGACCTCGTAGTTTTCAAGAGCGTGCGAGTCAAACAAGCTAACCAGGCATTTCAGAAACGTCTTTGCCGTCTTGCTTGGTCCGAGAGCTTGTGCCAACATGTCAAACAACTGCGTGCAAGCGTTAAGTCGCGTCTGAAGACAAGTAAATAATGGCTCCAAGTGATAAAGAAGCAGTTTTATTCCCTCGTCATCTACGACTGAAAGTAAATCAGGAAGGAAGGCAGCTGCCGTGTCTACTTGTTCCAAACTGTAGCTGGCTTCATTTCTCAAGAACACCAAGTTGTCCGCTGGTTTGCCTTTGTGTGAATCCAGCTCTTGTTTTCTACCTGAGATCAGTACAAAAGTTGTCTTTATAAAGGCAAAACAGATGCAATAAGGATTGAAAACGTCTATAATATCATGCAAAATTACTTGATGAGCGAGCGCTAATGGAAGATCATTATAAAATGGCATACTTAACCGGCGGAAAATGTTTGATTCCACATTACAGCTTACTTCGTCCGCCATGACTAAGAGCAAACTAAACAACGATTTCACGGTCTGAAATAACTCCACTCATGCAACCAATACGATATCTTACGATAAGGTATATTGACTGTGAACAACAACTCTGAAACTTCACCTTGTTCACACTAACTGCTTATTATGAAATCGTCCTGAAATGTTAGATACACTACCTGTACATGACGCGTAGTGGTACGCGTTTCTAGCATGGACATGAGGCTTTCACGCTGACGAGTGCTTTCCAAGTTAGGGCCGGGATTTTGCGACTGTGGGTCACGCGTACTGTAACATAAAGTAGGCTACCTACCAGTGTGATAAAATGCCGCCAAGAACTCGTGTAGTTTACTGAAGTATGATGGGAAGGGGAACAAGCCCAAATGTGGCTGGAGCAGCAGATCTGCTGTCAAAGGAGGGAGCCATGCATCATGGGAAGGCGTGTAACAGCCAATGAAGGACGTCTCTCCGCTCAGAAACGCCTGCACTCCAGCTCGAGCATACCTTACCAAAAACAAAACGGTGCGTTACGTCTTGCCCAAAATAAGGCCTTGTGTACAGATCTATTCACGTTTGTGAAGGCATGGTTTTGTACCTCCAACATGGCCGCCGTGAAAACCCTCTATACGTTTAGGCCCTCCAACCACACAGAAACGATAAAACGTTCATGGTAACCACGCAGTTTTAACATAGGTTTCCAAGGTAGATATTTCCGTAACCGCCGTTTAGGCAGTTTCGTGTGACTTGAAGTTTTTTTACCGTTTTCGTTTGAGTACGCGCTATGATTGGCCCGTAACAAAAGCCTTTTGTTTACAGGCGCTGCTTCATAGACGTTACTAACCGGGGTTAGATTACGTCTGCGACGCAGGTTAGGTGCAACGCTGAGTTTTCAGGTGAAAAGCGCCCCCAACAGTTACTCCCAGTTTCGTAGGCATGGACAAACTCAGCTTATTTGGAACTATGAAGCAGCTCGTACGCCAAACGAAGGTTCATACACTATCAAAGGGAAAAAATAGTGCTTCACAGCTTTCAAATGAATCACTTTATTCAGTAATTTCAAAGAATCCAAACCAGACACTGAAAGCCGCCGAATCATTTTATGAACGGTGGAGCTAAAAGTTTACAAATAGAGGTATCGACTAGTTATTTTCAAACCTGGGCAGTAGCTTGTGGTTTGTTTCACAGAGTTTTATAATGGCTCTTTCTCTCTGTTTTCCTGTCAGACCACAGGTGGACTGCTGTACTTTCGCTGGCATCAACATCTCCACTATAGCACACGCCAAGCTAATCATGTCCGCCTGGACCAGTTTGCCAAAGTTAGTCTTCTCCTCTGCCTAGTACAAACAAATGAAGGATTACTAACTAAAGCAACCATAACTTTATCACTTAGCACCAAGTCTCCTTTGGAATAAAAAGGCTTTGACATTTGTGAAGGCGTATGACGGTTAGCAAAATGGCACTGATTTAGCCTATCCTGGAGTTGAAAACGGATGTCTTTTGTGCTGCGGTTTCAGCAGAAGAAGTAGTTCAAGAACATATATCACGCAGACTTGGGTGAAAATCTCTCAAAACTGAGTAATAAATTGGTCCTGGAATAGAAACTAGAAGAAATATGCAGATTCTTTCACTTGCAGCAAACTGTTATTACAGTAGTTCTCAGAGGACAAAAAAGCTTAGACTTGGAGCAAATAAGGGCCTAATTATTCTATTTATTAGTTTCGTAAGTGACAAACAGGGACACCGCAACTGCGCGAGCCAATTACTATAGGCCCAGAATAGTACGACAAACTAAAGCACCAGGAACTACGTTCCCTAAATTTCCCTCCTGGAAATTCATCAGCAAAGCCGGTACTATGTCCGTCAAGTGTTGTATTTCTTCTCAATCAGACTGTACCACCGTTTTAGGTTCTTATTGATGTGACGCGTTTTACCAACAAACAATACACTGTAATGCTTCAAGCTTACCTTTCTTTCGAGGCTTCTTTTAGTTGCATCATTTCTGGAGCCAAACTGGTCCTTGAACTTCTCCAGCGCCTCAAACTTTTCCAGCTGATCCAGCGGGTTGTAATCCGAAGGCATGAAGATCGTTTCAAATTGAGCGCCCTTCAATCCCTCATCATCGTTGATGGCCTCCCTTGCTTGTACAGCCTTGCTGTTGCTGTCTTCTGCACTAGTAACCGGCCTTGGTTGGCTGCCAAGAAGAATATCGCCGCTCTCGGGAACACTTTCCAGCGACATAACAGAGTCCTCCAATCCTGAAGACTTCTCTATCACGTGTTCACTGTCTGAATGGAGCAAGCGTCGAATTACTTTCCCATCTACAAACTGATGATCAGCTCTGTCATGAAACAAAGTGTTTGAGTACGGCGTGTAGGGTTTAACTCTCCCTGGGTGGGGCTCTGTAAAGAGTTGCACAACACCATGATTTCTCAAGGATTGATGCTTGTCTATGAGATGGAGGTACACATTCTTGGCCTTCACCGCGGCTTTACCCGCGAGTTTGTACCCAAACGTCAGATCGATCCAGTGATGAAGATTAAGAGACACGGCCTCGCTTTCTAACATAGATCGATGCCACTCGATGAAATCTTCGGCAGAATGTGTCCACGATGGAAGTTCTAAACCAGGGAGATCCGGATGAATGGATTCAAAGATACTGCTATCTGAGAAAAACTGTGGAATGCACTCGTCTGGCGTCCAATGATACAATCGCTCCATGCTGGATGGATACTCATTTGGGACCCAGTTAGATCTCACATGATCACAAAGAACTGATTTGGGAGTTCTCCGTGCCAGATAGACATGGTACGTGATGTCTGACAGCACGTCGGACACGTGGTGCGGGGACGCCCCATCTTGACTGTCCAGCAGTGCGGCTTTGTATGTCACATCGAGTTGTCGGTCTCCCTTGTTCAACCGGAATTTGGACTTTTTCAAGTCCCTGAACCCTTCACTGCGAGCAGAGAAATCAGTCACCCAAGGGAAGACTGGATGGTAGTTGGGATCGCCAAGCCTGCGACCCACTAAGGAATTCAGCGCCATCAAATAATTAAAGTTGCTGATCTTGCCGTGCACCCATAGGTCAACAAGATGAGGTAGGTCATCTCTTGTCCAATCACATGTTAATTGATCTGCACCCAATTGTGGTTTTAACGTAACTTTACCGTCTGAGACAGCATCATTACCAGACAATAACTGGTCTGAACTGTGATTCAGAGTGTGTAAAAAATCAGGAGATTCGAGATAAATCCACAACCCTTTGCTAATTTTAACACTGTCAAGGGTTAACGCTCCGTGCGCTATTCCACGGCTGTGATACCAGTGAAGTGCGTGGAGAAGCTCGTAAATTATAAATAGCGGTCTCATGTGCGAGCCAGACAGCACAGAAGGGCTAAATGTCACCATGTTGTGGAGAGTGTGTTTAAAATACGGCTCAACAAGAAAATAAGCAGATCTTCCCTCCAGGGCGCCGACAAATGGGACAACGTTCTGTTTCATTATCAGTGACAAAGAACAACCCTCCGATTCTTCTTTGAAATCACCAAAGGCATCGCGTTCGGCTGTTGACTCAAAACTATGTAGCGTATGGTCCAGTTTCCTTGCAGAGAGGCCGTATGCTTGCCAGAGAATTTCATCAACCACATTCTGCAAAAAAGGCACACTTCGATAATCAGTAGTTTTATTAGGAGAGGAGAACCTGACAAAATAATTAATACAGACGCTGCAACTATCTTTTACGGCATTTGAAAGTGCTTTGGCGTGGACCCCCCCCCCCCCCCCACCCCTCCCCTCCCCTCACCTGTTCGAAACACACTGCGCCTTTTTGCGCCTTTTTAAACCAAATCTTGTCTTTTTATAGGCTCTAAAAGTTACGAATCATCTGTCCCACGACCGAGCTAGTAAGGGACATGGGTCTATTCCTTACATGACGTCACAAACTGCTTTGCATGCATGTTTACAAAGACTTAATGCGATGGAAATCGGTTTGTGACGTCATGTAAGGAATAGACCCATGCCCCTTACTAGCTCGGTCGTGGGACAAATGATGGCTAAATTTCGTAACTTTTGCAGCCTATAAAAAGTCAATATTTGGTTTTAAAAGGCTCAATACGGCGCAATACGTTTCGTACAGGTACAAAGATTTATTTAAGCGAAAACAATTTTTGGGGGTTAGGTGAAGATTTTCCTCGAGTTAATGTTCACTAAGATGAAGCAAGTGAATACGAGGACAATTTACTTGAATGGAACTGAGCATGTTTTTCGCAAATTTCGGTGGAAGTTGCTTGGAATACAAAAAATCGGTGAATTTATATAAAGTACGGTATAAATTCACATTCAAACTTGTACTTTTTTGAAAGATAAACTCCCAGAAGCGCTCAAACATTTCGGAAAAGGTCTATTATTCTTGCGATGATTCGCAGTCAAAGCACATGTCTCTTCGCCACCATTTGCGCTCGAAGAGGGATTTCTTCGCTGTGAACTAACCGATTTCCATTGTTTAAGCTGTCGAGTGTTCCGTGGATCTTGTTATTTTGATTTACAGTTTGAAAAAGCTGTCTTTTCCTTCTGAGAACGGCATCTTGACTTGGCTGCTAGCAGCCATTTTGATGTGAAAGCAAGAATGTTACCCGGCACAACCTTGCGCGCCTAGTTTCATCAAATCGGGAACGCTTCCCATACTACAAACACATTTCTTACATTTCTTACATTTTTGAAATTCCTTGTATATATTTACGCGGGGACTCTGGGCCAAAACCCTGCGGGGGCAATTATAATAATGTTTTCATTTCTTTAGGTTCGCCAGAATTAATCCAATAAGCAGCTTACAATTTCTATAACAATATCTCAACATGATATGTTACCATAGCAACAGTATACCCCATTAGAGACAACCCCTATTTTAGCTTCAAGTTATAATAACTCAAACAACCTCAGTGACCCCTAATTCTATTCACTAGCATGTTGAGATAGACATTTTGCAAAGTTTAAAACTTTTGTGCGAATAGATTCTTAACCACCTTAACTTTTTGAAAATTTAAGGTGAATCTGAAATCCCCTTCCAATATTTTTGTCATTTTGCAAAATGTTGTATCTTAACAAGCTGATTCTTGTCTGGGTGTCACCAAACTCGTTTTTGATTTATATATAAAGTTAACTCAACTCAATTTCACCAAAATGCAAACGAAAACTATACAAATTATACTATAATATTTTGCAAGTATTTAATATAATTAAAGGATTTCTACACTGCACCTTATCTGACTCCTTGCTTGATGGAGCTGGCAGAACACAATGCGCTGCAAATGAGAAACTCTCCAAAGCACTGTCCCACCTGTGTCGCAAGTTCTCAATACCCACACATTGCATCAACTCCGCATATGATAGAACACTTGATTTGTTTGCAGCCTCACTCACTGCACTTGCTAACCTATCAATAAAGTTGGAGAAAAGATTTACTTTGAGACTGTAATGCCCAGGGGGGCTGCTAAAAATAATTTAACATGGGGAGGCTCCGCCCGAGGTCCGACCCCTTACCCTTTTATATACCATTTTTGACAGAAAGGTACCCCTTTCGTATACCTTCCAATTAACAAATGGTACTCCTTTCGTATACCTAAAACAGGAAGTCTTCTTGTCATTTACATGTAGTGTTCAATAAATTAAAACAGTACAGTCATAAGGTATGTGTGTTTGAAATATTTTAATGAAAGGCCCTTTTAAATACCTAAATGACAGATTTCCCTACCCTTTCATATACTTCAACTCGTGAAATCTCTACCCTTTCATATACCTGAAGCCTGAAAAAGGTACCCCTTTTGGGCAGAGCCTCCCCGTATAGGCTATTATAGGGAGTCCCCCCCCCCCCTCCCGGGTTGTAATGACTGAGGTAACATCTATTAGCTTGTACAACTTTGCAAGTCACCAGAAGGGTCCTAAACAAATTATTATTACACATTTTATACAGTACCAAACTTGAGAAAATTACTAAAAAATAAGATACGCTAAAGAAAGTGGTGAGTTTACATCAAATCGGTAGTTTTCTATCCCCAAAAGGCATCAACACACCCCTATTATATAAAAGGGAGTTCCTTTCCCATGCCCTGTGTCCCTGGGCATGGGGGTGACTGCAACAAGGGAGAGACCACTTCGAAAATCTGTATTTACAATGCCTAAATAATCCCTGCTTTTAGACAGGTTTGATCTTAGATGCTAGAATTGTTCAAATTGTGACCTTTCAAAGGAAAATTATGTGTATCTGTCAGTAAATTATGCAGTTGGACTTAATCTGAGGTGCACTGTGCAAACATTATTGCACCATTGCACAATGTAAGAAGACCTGAACAGGGTAAGAGAGGATGGGGAGGGCAGAAATTATAACAAAAATTAGTATGGCATGAATTAACATATTTTCTCCACCTGTCATCTTGAACATGAAGGTCTTTGGTTACAGTTTATTTGCCCATAATCTTCAGTCATAAAAAAACCTTATAATAAGTATACACTGTAAGTATTATTAGTGTTATCATCATCATCATCATCATTGTTGTAATTATCATGTGATGTTCACTGAAAATTTAGAAAGAGAAGTAAAAGGAACAATAGTTTTGTTTTGTAGCCATAGCTCAAATCCATTTTCTCCCATGAGAGGTATCCACTTTAGCATACATTGCAAATCCCGTTACCCAGTCTTTCTTTGCTCGGGAACCTCACGGAAAGGCTCGCTACACAGACTAACTTTGGCAAGTTAGTATGCTTTCTGTCAAAATTTGCCACCTGCTACACTGAGAGATAATGGTTTAAATTCCAATTCCAAGTTGCACAATATGGCACTCCCTTCCCACCCCAGCCTATCTGAAAGTTGCACACCAACCTGCTCCTTCTTACTGGTTTCCTGATGATCAGAATGCTGATTCTCATCCATGGCCACTCCGGTTCAGGGTGTGATGGCTGTAAAATAAGCTGATGTTCATAGGAGCTCCATGGGGAAACAGGCCCAGGTCCATCTTGAGATGTGACCCCAGCTATGTACCTTTGAACCCAGGTCTCATGAACCTGGAAATCAACAGAAAATCATGGGGTGAGCTACAATAGTGGACAAAACCCATTAGTACAAATGCCACATTCTCCACTGCAACTGTGCTTTTACCATAACCTTCCAAAAACACAGCTCTATGCATTTGAAATGGTTTTAAACCCCCAACCCCACTCCTGCTCCAAGATCTATGTTGATGATCAAGATAAATGTGGGTAGTTATGCTGAACATTGTATAGGGGTGGGAGTGGGGTTTGGAGAAAGTTTTGATCTGCATAAAAATGTTTTTCTTGTGTATTGTGCACAAAGTCTCAAGACTTTTGTCCTTGATGTAGGTGACCAGAGTTAATATAATATTACAGTTAGTGTTAACTAGGGAGGAGGGACCTCCCTTATGTGTTGCCTAATAGAAGACTTCATCTCTGCCAAACCACTAAACAAGCATCTCTCATGAAACACCCCCTCCACCTCATCCAACCCTAGGGAAGCTGGTTTGCAGTCATATGGTGAAAATTGACTGATACACTATAATAAGTTATGAATAACGTCCTTTGTTCTTCCTTTCATTACACATATACACAATATTCTGACTTTTTTCGAGTCATGATAGCTGTTTGTGGTAAGGGACAATGTAAGCTTAATGCCAAAAATACATACCTCTTACTAACTGAGTTCGAGGTCCGTACTGTAAGTTACGGATCGAGTTTTTCCCCGTTGATTAATGGCCCAAGCGCGAAGCGCGCGGGCCATAAATCAACGGGAAAAAACGAGGATCCGTAACTTACAGTACGGACCGAGAAAACGAGGTTAGTAAGATATTTATTATATCTCCGAGGTTAATCCGGCGCGTGGGAAAGAAAACTAGTTGAAGTCAAGCGGAACGGCCAACTGCCACGAATGATTGGCATGCGTCAAATTCCAAAACACGAATTAATATTATTGGCTGCTCGCACAAGATGCAACTACAACAAGAATAAAGTTTACAAAAACCAACAGTTTTACGAGTTTACTTCACATGAAGAACATGAAAACGTGCAAGAAGACGGTCTTCGAAATAGTTTTTTTGTGTGTAAACACTTGAAGAAGGACTTCTCCAATGAAAACTGCTCGAAAAAGTGATGAACTTACAGCACTCAAAATGTTTGTTACTTGCAAACTAAAAGGCGTGTTTTCTGTGGCACATGTTAAAAAGTGAACACGGTGAATGGAAATACTCAGAAAATACACTGGGAAAAGTCTTTCTAACTGCTGCCATCCAGCTTTGGTCGCTTCGCTACGTTTTCTTCGCAACTGCCGGCTAGATCTCTCGGATGAACAATATTAAACACGCAGTTTGAAATGGATCGGATGGTTGCCGACGCGAAGAATGAATGGTGCGGCATCGCTTGAATGCTGAAACTGCTCTGGTTGGAAACTGAACACTGGAACGAACTGCTGCTTTGGTTGACAGGAAAAACGGGCTCGTGAACGCTTGAATTTGGAGGAGGAACTTGCTGTCGAAGCGTATCCGACATTTGTCGCTGATGAGCGAGGGAGGCCGGCTTGTATGAACTTAAACTTTGTAAATTCTTGTGACCGCTCAACTGTGTGACGAAATTTTCTGGAATGCCAGCATCAAGCAAACGAGAAATGCTTGTTTTTCGTACTGAATGGTTGGAAAGTTTTCTTCCACAGGCTTGCAGGCCAGCTTTTTTGGCTGCTTTTGGCAAGAATTGGCCCATTTGGTTTTTGCCGAGAAGCGACACCTTGTACCAAGTGGATTTAGTACGCCAAGCGTTGTGATTTATGGCCAGAAAGAAAGGGGAAGTTGGGGTTTTGGCTTCTTCAGGACGGTGACTTTCGAAAATCTTGAAATATTGGATTGGGCACTGCCCTGTTCCCGTGGCAAATATTGCCGACAGAATGTTGCACCAAACTTTCAAATTTAGCGGGCCGGACGGCGGGCCGTACTGTAGAATACGGCCCGCAAAATTGCCCAATCACAGCGCGCGTACTAGGTGAGAGATATAATAAAAAGAAATAATATACGACTGTAAGCTCGTATTAACAATCTTTCAATTGTTTCTATTTGCTCTTAGATATAATCATAACATACCAATTGCATACATGAAAAATTGTTTTCTATACAGCAAAAAACTGATTGACAACGAAAGAGTGAAACTCATTTAGTACAGTGAAGTGAGAAACTGAAAGTTATAAGTTCGACATTACCACAGTACAATAGCTAGTTTTGCTCTTTCAGTATATTTTAAAGAATACAAAAACGGCTTAATCGAACAAATGGTTTCAATAAGAACTAAGGTGTCCTTCATGACCTACAAAACGTGCTTAAGCTTTAGTAAGCTTATATAAGATTAAGGATCGTTTCCGTGAGTAAGCTAATATATAGTACAAATTATAAGAATATAAGTCGGTACAGCAAAATGAAAGTTTGCTCGGACATTTGCGGGAATTACAGGAACCTTTCTGTGACTTCCTTAACCTAAACCAGTACAACTATCCTATCCTAAAAATGCGGATTACAAAGAAAAAGGGAAAAGGAATACTAAAGACAGAGGACAGTAACATTCCACGACACGATCAACTCAACGTACCAAACAGCTCACACGGCTTCCATTTTCGTCAAAGCAGGGTCGAACGCACGATCGTTCGATACCCAGCTCCTCTTCAATCACCTTGCATGCTTCCTCAGGAGTTAAGCTCTTCTCCATAAAAAGTAAAAACGCGGGTTAGCACATTATAGGCAACAAAAACAACAAGAGATCCTCTCCTGTAATGGCGAATCTATTACCTGGTCCCCAGTCTCTTCCGGAAATGAATTACACGGAATGTCACGCAACATCCTCAATATCGCGTGACCAATTATTCAAAACGTTACCATAAATACCCACCGAAATATATTCGCTAACTTCTTTGTAACGTATAATTATTTTTTTATCGTAATGGACGCCATGTAAGGACTTTGCCTGGAACAAAAAGATTTCGTTAAGCACTTTTCCACTTGTAAAAGGTACCATTACTTCTTCCCCAAATATCTTTTCGAAACGCATTGCGCCTTTTAAAACAAAACATGGACTTTTTATAGGCTATAAAAGTTACGACATCTAGCCATCATCTGTCCTACAACCGAGCTAGTATATTCCTTACTTGACGTCACAAACTGATTTGCATCGTGGTAAGTCTTTGCAAACAAATCAGTTAGTAAAATAGAATAAATGCAAGGCTGATACTACGTGAAAAGTCATGAAAAGTTGACTTTGCGAGACACCAACATGACCGAAACTCGATAAAAGTAGGGTTGCAGCCATGGACAGCTGTTTCGTCCTTATTGGGACTCTTCGGCATGGCGTAGCGAATTTAAATGACGCCAACTACAATGTCAGCGCAAATAAATAGCCTGCGTAACAAGCGTTTCTAAATTGCACAAAGACCCGTTCACTTTCACGTTCACGTTCTCTTGCCCCCGAAACACGCGTTGCCACTCCACGTGTCCCCGAAAGCAATGAATCCAAATGTCACGATGGTGTCTCGCAAAGCAAATTGTAGATTGGCCAAATCAATCGTAACAATAAACGTATGGACAAAACCATGCTGAAATAATACACAGCAGCACTATTGTTGGCTGTCCGTCCTTTGCTTATTTCTTTCACAAATCAGTTTGTGACGTCAAGTAGGGAATAGACCCATGTCACTTACTAGCTCGGTCGTAGGACAGAAGAGAGCTAACTTTCACAGCCTATAAAAGCCCGAGGGGGGGGGGGGTACTAAAAACATTTTATTACGGGGAGGCTCCGCCCCGAGGTCGACCCCTTACCCTTTTATATACCATTTTTGACAGGAAAGGTACCCCTTTCATATACTTTTCATTGACAAATGGTACCCCTTTCGTATACCTAAAATAGGAAGTCTTCTTGTCATTTCCATGTAGCGTTCAATAAATCAAAACAGTACAGTCATAAGTTATGTGTGTTCGAAATATTTTAGTGAAAGGCCCTTTTAAATACCTCAATGACAGATTTCCCTACCCTTTCATATACTTCGACTCGTGAAATCCCTACCCTTTCATATACCTGAAGGGTGAAAAAGGTACCCCTTTCGGGCGGAGCCATTATAGGGAGTGCCCCCCCTCCCCTCCCCTCCCCTCCCCTCCCCGGGATAAAAAGTCAAGATTTGGTTTTCGGTTTTTCGGTTTTGGCCTTTTTTTTAGGCCGGTTCTTCGGTTTTTCGGTTTTGGCGTCTGTTACGGTTTGCGGTTTTTGCTTTTGTTAGCATTTGGTTGTCGGTTTTCGGTCAGAATAAAAACGGTTTATCGGATCTGGTATCCGACGTGGTTTTCAGTTTTTCTATTAGGTTTTTGGTTTCTTTTCGGACGACATCAGTCATTACCGTTTACATCAGCACCGATGGCAGCAATTCACAAGGCCAACAAGATGAGTTAGGAGCGTCTACTACTAATTTTTTATCTGAAGTAAGGTTGCGACTTGCAAATGCAGTGAGGTTCAATAATCGACTCCTGTTTAAAAAAAACACAAGTCAAGTACTTTTATCTTACCACAGTAAATATCGCATTAAGTTTCCGTTGACGACCAAAAAAACAAAAAACTGTGCAATCGCATGTTAGACCATTTTTACAGCCTAAACAGGCCACGGGTGACTAATTGCTGCAATCAATCGAATCTCTGAATTCACGTCTAAGTAGTTCTCAAAATTCTTGATTTTTGATGGAGGTTTTCACAGCTATACTGGGATAGCGTTTTGCGATTGCAAAATCCCCAATTTAAACAGAGACCAGAAGAGATACCTGATCAAGCCCGTAGGAAGGCGGTAGTGTGACAGGTGTGTACGCATGCGCACTCCCTCACGGGCCGCGAAAGTCCCAATCTCGATCCCAGAGCCCACGTGTCTTTTGGTCAGAAGACACGTGGGCTCTGGGAACGAGATTGCGAAAGTCCTAGCCTTTTAAGAAAGTAAGTAAGGCCCGGTTCAAACGTCGAACTTCTCATGTGCCGAATCTAATGCAAATGACCGAAAACAATAGATTTTTATCATTTGCATTAGATTGGGCACATGAGAAGTTCGACGTTTGAACCGGGCCTAAGTCATAAAGAATACTAACGCCAAGTAACTGTAGTACTTATACTTGCGTCCTGACTCGTTATTGTGTAGTTTGAAATGAAACCCAATTTATTGAACCGTTTTCATTTTATGCACGCTATGCGACCCTTTCCTATGTCGATAATATTTAATTGCTATTTCAGATACAACTCGAAGCCAAAATAGGAAAGACCCAATACCGCTGCAAAAGCCTTGAGGAATTTGAACCCAAATCTTTACGTCCTCCTGGAGATTTGTTGCACAATTTTTATAGTCCAGCCACTAGCTGCGAATGTGAAACCGAGGAGCTACAATAAAGACATCTCCACACAGAACCGGCATGGGCTTGCGTTAATGCACATCTGACTACGATACAGACATCAACCTGGGCGAAGTGGTAGATTTGTTTGTCCAGAAGCATTCAAAGAGGCTTGAGCTTGGCACACTACTCAAAGATTAAGCTCAAAATCCATTTCGACCAAGAATGTTTTGTTAATTTAAGTATTGACGAGTTTACGTTTGACCCTGAATGTCCGATTGTCTATTTAACGGCCTTCGAAACGCACAAAATGTTGTCTTGAACAGTCTAAGTTTCCAAAATTTCCCGGGGGAGCAAGCTCCAAGACCCCCCTAGAACCTAGCGCTTTCTGCTCTCGTCATCTCGAGACTTCGGCGCCCAAACGCACCTCCCCATGCAAAAATCTGTCTACGGGCCTTCTGTTTCACAAATAGCATCCATAAAAAGGGTGATGAAATTTAAACATAGATTAGTCTGTATCCTCCACGTGCCTCAAATGAATCAAGTCGGTTTTTCGGTTTCTTGTAGACCCCAATGCCCCCCTCTTAAAAAGGTACAGAAAAGCATAATGCATTTCGAACAGGTGCAAAGATTTATTTAAGCGAAAAAACTATTTTGGGGTTAGGTGCACTTTAAGCAATTTTTGTTTCACAACAGGAAATATTGTTTGCAGATTTTTTGCAATTTTTTTACACTTAAATTTTCATGAACATTATTTTCCTAGGATCTCCCCTTTTTTCGCTAAATAGTGTCTCGGGGGCCCTGTGCAACTGTGAGCATGACATTTACATACTTTATTTGTCATGTAGGTCATTAAGAAAGGCAACTAAAAAGCTGATGTGGACCTACAAACTAAAGCGTATCTACAAAAATTTAAATAAAATAATGTTAACAGACTTATGAATTATTTACAATGATACAACTGAGTGAGAAAAAATATAATACCTAGTAAGATAATTAACAATGTGATGGATTAATTGGCTATGGTATTAAGAAAATAAATAAAATAATAAGAATAACATTAATATATGTAATTTACAATGTCTTTGTTGGTTCCCTGTAATCCATTAAATGTTATTTTATCTAAAATGTTAGATTTTGCTTTAAGAGCAGATTTAAAAGAAACAACGTTCGGTTTGCTCTTTAAGTACATGGGTAAGTTATTCCATAGAATAGACGCACGATGCGAGAAGGAAGATCGAAGAAAGTCACTTTTAGGGCGTTGCACGTACAGTTTCAGACTGTCTCTGAGATTTCTCAACGAAGAGTGTTTGGTAAATGGAGAGTTTATACCAGCCGGAGCTCTATTGTAAAATGCTTGATAAGTTATACTTGCAATCCTCTTTTTGTAAATGTGCGATAATTTTGCCACTGCCAGGACTTCAGTGCTTAGAGTGGATTCCTTTATGTTAAAAATAAATCTCGCTGCTCCGACGTGAATGTCCTCGAGGGTCTGAAGTGACTTTGATGATCCCCATAGTGCAATTGAATACGTAATACTTGGAATGATACCTTTGAAATAAATTGACTCTAAGATGCGATTGTCGAGACCTTTTAAGTGCTTAAGTTTCTTTACTCTTGCTGAAAAACGTTTGCTCAATGATTTTACATGTGGTGACCAGGAAAGTTTATTGTCGATGTAAATCCCTAAACATTTAGCTTTAGAAACAAAGGACAGCTCATTAAGCCCTAAACTAATTTTTTGCTAGGGGCCGATAAATGTTGATTTGGATAACAACATTAGTTCAGTTTTTGCGGGATGAATAGTCATGAAATCATCCTTGGCCCATTTGTTTAAGTCGGTGATCGCCTTCTGTATATTAAGTAAGACTTCATCAACAGTATTTCCAATGCAGAAAGCTGTGGTGTCGTCCGCAAACATTTCAACGGAAGCGTTCGTCGTGGCTCCGGGTAGATCATTTGAGTAAATGCTGTTAAGTCTGGGACCGAGTAAGGATCCTTTGGGCACGCCAGTATCTATTTCCAACAATTCTGAATTTGAACCATTTACAGTCACAAATTGTTTACGATTTTCAAGATAGTTTAAGAGCCACTCGAAAAACGGGCCAGTAATGCCTGTAGATTGAAGTTTATCCGTGAGAGCTGTGTGGTTGACGCAATCAAACGCTTTTTGAAAATGGATGAAGACTACGCCGACAATATTTCTTTCATCCAGGGCTAACTGACGCCATCGTTCTGTTAATGAGAGTAGAAGAAGCTCAGGTGAGCCTCCCTTTCTGAAGCCCCATTGATTCAAAGAAAATAATTAGATTGTTGCCATATAAGAAGTTGTCGAGTTGTTGGCTGACAACATTCTCTAATAGCTTGCCTGGATGCTGAGAAGGGAAATAGGCCTGTAATTACCGCAATCGAGAGTGTTCCCTTTCTTGTGAAGACATTTCACTTGTGCTTGTTTCCACTGGCTTGGGAGTTTGCATTCTGTAATACTTCTTTGAGCCAGTGGCATAAAACAGTCTAAAAATGCATTTCCAATAAGGTGCAGCTCTCTGCTGGTTATATCATCAGGTCCGCTTGCCTTGCCAGGTTTCAAATATTTAAGAGATGATTTTAAAAGATCCTTATTAAGAGCTATGTTATAAAGAGAGGGGTTAGGGACCTCGCTGTTATTTCTTGCAGATTGACAGGGAGAGTTTGCTGAAGAGTCTTTTGTTGATTCTGAAAGGGATTTTCCAACATTGACAAAAAAGGAATTTAGAGAGTTGGCCTTTGATGTGTCGTCTGAATGAATAACTCCAGAACTATCTTTAATTGGACCGATATTTGTAGTTATTCTCCCAACTTTCGAGACATTGCCTTTTTCAGACATGTGCTCCATATACCCGAGGACAATTCTCCTCCACTATTCGTCATAAAAGAGAAAAACTTACAGAGGGCACATGGGTGTCCAAATGATTAACACAAAATAATTCTTATATTTGCATGTAACCACTGATATTTCAAAATTTGGTTTCAATGCTAGAAACTCCCCAATAACGATTTAAAAAGATAGAATTAAAGTGATTAAAAACTCTGTAACTATAGGACATCTAATAGCCCATATCACAGTTCTTTGCTTGTTCACCTGTGCTGAGTTGCTCGAAGCATGGTTAGCGCTAACCATTGGTTTAAGATGTATCAAAACCTATAGGTTGCCACGGTATTTAACCCCGGTTAGTGCTAACCATGCTTTGAGCAACTGGCTCCTGGCCTTTGCATGATATGTACTAGGATGGAGGTAAGTTTTTTTTCCTTTTAAATCTGACTTTGTATTGAAAATTGCTTACTGAAAAGAAACTCACAAGTTTACTGTATCAAGTTTGTCATGGGAGAAAAAACTTGGAAAAATATTCCTCAATGAAGCTGAATGGAAATATTACAAAAGCAAGGATGATACTACATGGACAGGTGTTTCCTCCTTTTTGGGACTTGTCAGCATGGTGTAGCAAATTTAAATGACGCTAGCTTGAATGCCAACACAAATAAACTGCACAATGACCGATTCACGATATCCAGTTCCATATCTCAGACTCTCTTGCCCTCCAAAACACATGCTGCCACACCACGTCCCAAATAGCAAGTAGCCCAAGAATGTCACAATGGTGTCTTGCAAAGCAAGATGTAGCTGGCCAAAACAAATCTGAACATTGGGCCTTCCAACCCAAAGTCAGAAAAAATAGAGAGATGTAGGATCACATTCACAGCAAATGGCAAATGTCAGTTTCTCATTTTCTCAAAAGAACTACAGCTGTAATACATATAATGGAAACCATGCGAAATAATTCTTGTCTTTGTGGTGAACTCAAAAGTGCTTATCCAGACACAATGAAATGAACAAGAAAAAGCACATGCGAGAAAATCATGGTCATGTGGCTATTTTTGTCATTTTGCTGAGAGATTCTAAATCTCTCTATTAAATATCCCACTCACTCTCTCAAAAAATCTTTCACATATCTTCCTCTGTTTGCTACTAAATGTACAATAACTCATTCATTAGATCATTAGATTCACTTGCGGCATACATCCTGCAATCTGACAGGACGAAGTGTTGAGATTGTCACAAGTAAATTATGAAATTAATAATCTTTTGTTACTCTCAGGGATATTAGAATTGGTGGAATTGATAACTGGGCCAAAAGCTACTGTTACCACCTTTAAGGAGACGCAATGCATTGGGGAGGGATCGAGAAACAAGTGAGGTGTTTTATTGAAGACAATACAATCTTACCACAGTTGATGATGTTATCATTTTGATCTCTTTAGCTGAATAGATGTATGCCAGCTGTCGTTGTTTTGACACTATTAAAATACTAATTTTATAAGGGATCTTTAGACTTCACCACCAATACTAGACTGAGTGCAATTATGACTTTTCAGATCAAGGGTGCTTTTTTGGGGGATTATTCTAATTCTGGAACCGGAATACTCAGAATAAACAGTAGCCGTGTTGTTTTGGAAACCATTCCATTCCAGAATTCAATTTTTTTTATTATAAAACATGTTTTCACTGAGATAGTTTGCTCAAGAAGCAGCCTAAATTTATACATTAATTACCAGGCACACACATGGACCACCAACCACTCTTTTTAAAAGTAAGAATGTTTGCATCCTGGCTTGTACCTTTCACACTCTACCATTTTCATTGGTAAAAAGAACATCATAAACTTTCAAGAGCCATGATAATAAAGTTGTCAGTCTCTGATCATGATAATTTTTTATGTTCAAAATAATACCTGATTTGACTTGTTCTAGGTAAGCATACTGTACTTGTCACTCTTATGTATAAATTTTTATTGCCTAACTCTGTTTACTGTGAACTAGTCTTGTCAACTCACGAACTTGAGCTGCATTGGTTTCAACTGTGAGTTCAAGTTCCTTTATTTGAGTTTGCAAGTCAATTATTCTCTGATTTTGTGCATCTTCCTTGTTTTCTTCCTTCTTCTGCCCTCTTCTGTATTCAAAATACAGTGTCAGTGTTGCAATACCAAATATCAGTGATTCCCCCAAAAGTTCAGCACCAACATCAACAGCCACTTGTTCACTCAGAGGCGGGACTTTCTCGGGACCTGACAGGCCCATCAATCGCATCTTAACTCTTGTTTCAAGCCAGTGATAACCTGAAAATAACAATAATAATAATCTTTATTATGCTTTTGTCAAAAAACACATTTTTTAAATTACAATCTAGAAAATGTACAAAATATGATACTTTGTGTGATGTGGAAAAGGCAAAACAATAAAATTTCACATAAGAACAATGCAAGGTTTTATCCTGTTACAGGTAGTTTTCACTTTACATCATCACCTCCAAGCTGGTGGCCATCAACAATAGATCTCTCATTAGTGGATGCATACAAAACCTGGGCTAGGCCATGGCCTGGGTCATGGCCTGGGCAATGGCCCACCCTATGGCCCACCATATTTTTCAATGTTTTTTGCTGGTTTGTTTGTTTGTTTGTTTGTTTTGTTATGACAAGTATTAGAAGTAATGTCAAGGTCATGATATTAAAAAACACATTTCAATTGAGTGGGTTTTCAGTCAATATTTCAAGGCAACTGATGCAATTGCCAAGAGAAAGCTTGGTAGCCAGGCATGGAATTGGGACTGGACGCGTTATTTAAGAAAAGCAGCAATCACAATTGTGGCTTATGTGCTGTGCTTTCAATAAATTATTAAGCAAATGTTACTATGATGATGAGCCACTTCTAGTAATACCCATCTTTTTTCCATAGGTCGAGGGGCCTGTGCCCCACTCAGCCAGAATAAGAAATAATTACACATAGATAAGTAACAAGAAATTCTTAGCAAATTTGGAAGCGGCCTTTATGACCATCCAAACCAGATTAATGCATCACTTCAAGTCCATCCTAATTCAATTTTTCACCCTAAACTGCAGCATTTTCATGAAGAGATGGTAAAGCCATACATAAAATTGCCACGGAAACAAAACATCTACCTTGTTCATTTTCACCTATTGCACCGTCACTTGTATTTAGACAACTACTCAGTAGTCAACACTTAAACCTGTCAAAATTCTCCCTCAAAACACATCTCATGTCTCTGTGGCACTATTAATAAGAACTATCATACTGTTCCCTAACAGTTGCAAGTATGAACCCTGCCAATGTCAATGACCCACGGCTAGAGAAAATTTTCACTAGTTTGAAGGACTCGAGTTATCTACTCGTAAGAAATATTTTGGCCTTTTCAATCGGCTGTTGCACTGACAATTTTGTGCAGTCAAAAAAACAATTTTCTGCAGGTCGATTGTTCAACATGGAAAAACTTTCATGCATTTTCGCTGTCACTGTCAGGATTATATGTTCAAAAACATATATTCATCGGTATTATCGTGACCTTGACAACTCCTGATTCTTGTCATAACAAAAAAAAAAACAAACCAGCAAAACACATTGAAAAAAATGGCGGGCAATAGGGTAGGCCATGGAACAGGCCATGACCTGGGCCATGGCCTAGCCCAGGTTTTGTATACACCCCTCGTTAGCTCTTTTTGTTCATCAACCAGCACTTGTTCGTTTCACCATTGTCATCTGTGTCTCTAGAAACTGACTGTCAAGAGGTTGAAAATGAAGAATACTGTAGGTTTGGTGTTACCTTAGTCCAATTTCATTGTCTACAGTTGAAGCAATTGCTTTGTACGAGGGGTGACGTGTAAATAAGGCAGGCGCGTCAATGAATGGGCATTACACTCTATAGCAATAGCAAAATTGGAAACCACTCCCCCACCTTTAAGTTTATTTTACATTTAGTAAGCTTATATAACTTAACTCTTTCACCGCCAAGGGTGACTTTGCAGATTTTACTCTGGCTAACGCCAGATGATTTTACTTGTGAAAGGGAGGCCCCTTAGTGGTGAAAGGGTTAAAAACTATCTCCCTAACCGTTTCACTGCCAAGGGAGTACTTTATAGATTTCATTTTGGCTAATGCCAGACGATTTTACTTATCAAAGGGAGGCCCCTTGGCGGTGAAAGGGTTAAGCTTAAATGAGGAATATTTAAGCTTATGGATTTGTTCAAACTGTCATACGAATAATTATTAGTTTGCAAAAACATTTGTTTTAAGTTTGGTCGCCTGCACAACTTCCCATGGGATCAAACACCTAACTTAGATGAGCAAAACGACCATAAAGCTGCTACTGAATAGAAAGGTGCTGAGAATACCAAATATACTTAAGCTTATATGCAAGCTTCAACAACATCCTGACAAACTTGCATCATACAATTATGCCGATCGAAGATCTCTTCTTACCTTGCCCGGGCCAGCCACAAACATATTTCCTAAAGAAATCACTTTGCTTTGCTGCGGTCTTTAAGCTATTCGCTACTGGTTTGGACATTTGTTTCATAGCTAAACTCACCAGTTTGATAACGGGAAATGAACCCACCACCATCATGAAAATGAAACATCCGTCGAGCCCAGTCCTTTTCAAGCCCAAATCTTTCCTAGTCCCAGTCCACTTAACATAACACGCGTTTTCTTTTCTTTTCTCTTGTTTTTTTTTTCCTTTTTCAATTTTTTTGGGGGGAGTAGGGTGGAGCACGCTTTTCTGAAAATCAACAGTTAAACCTACCAAATTAACAGCTATCGTAGGATTCTGACAGTACTTTAAAACTGAGCTACAACTATGGACGAAAGTAGTTGAGACAATCCCCTTCATGAAAAAATCTGTTTCGTTTAACGCTTTAGTTTCCAATCTCCAATTCTCACATTTCGACCCGGGGTTTGGTTGTGGTTTGGCTGTGGACAGAAAAGATGATTTTTCAATTATGGAAGGACGCTAGCTACGCTGATAGGAAGTTCGATAGAAAGCGTCTTTTTGCTCAATTGTGTCAACAATTTTGTCCATGATTGTAGAGCCATCATGATAAGGTATTTCGTTTCCTCAGCCGATTTACTCATTATTTTCAAATAAGGATTTGACTAACTGTCTCCTACCTTTTCTCGATTCTTCAATTCCCGAGTTTAAAAATTGTTTTGCATTTGCTCTCGGTATTTGCGTGTTGTCATATTCCCATGCAAACACTAGAATCTCACACAATTTAAAATGGCAACTAGCCACAGTGAAAGAGCACATGGTATGGTCGGCTTAGCATAGCTATATATGACTTAAGTTACGCATTCAGTATGGAGCACTGATTTTGAAATAAGGTTTCAACGGGGGGATAACAGTGACGATTTAACGTTCCAGAAGGCTTACAATTCAGACCCTTCATATGTGACCATTTTAAAAACGTTTGCCGATATTAAGGCGAAAACGAGTAAGCCTTCCTTCACGTACTCGTTCTGAGAAACTGAACCGCTATTAAACCATGAAATACTTTATAAGCAGTTTTCGGAACTGAACTGAACTCATGAACTAGGTAACTTTATTTTAGCACTATAAAATTAATCTGCAGAGCCGCTGGGGTCGAACATTTAAACTGCGGTACGTTAATATTTACACATTCAAAACTATAAAAAAGTTAAAATGTATTCAATAAGGGGATCACGCTCTGTGCATGGTTGTGACTTTTATCTATTTTCTTTCAGTGCCCAAGTAGTGTTTTACTGCTTTGGCTGCATATGGTCGATATAATTCAGTGTTTAGTCATGTTTCTTGTTTTCGATAAAGTAAAGTTTGACTACTTTCGGCGTCATGAGTTACTTAGTGAACCTCTCTTGGAAGTGACAAGGTTAAGGAGCCTGGGAGCCGTGGAGCGGGTACCAGTTAAATGCTACGGTCGACTGCTCGCAGTAATTAGATTCAAGTCTTATAAATAATAAAAAGACACTGCACAAGCACAATAGAAACCTCGTGTTGAGATATAAATCAAATAAAAACACAATTCCAAGTATTCGTTTACTGAGAAAGGTTAGTATGGATGTCCCAGAGCCTTCCTTATAACACAAGGCCAGCTTGAATGTGGATCGATTATTAGTGACCTATTGCGACAATAGAGGCCCGCGTCAGCGCTTTGCCAGTAAGTTGTCAGTTTGATTGCAATTACGTGCTTCCAATCTGTGGTTCATATTTCACTACGTTACTACCAAAAATCGTTGCATGTTGTCAAGAAGAAGGAAGCGAGTTTTCTGGTTTCCTTCTACTTGTCTATAATTCAACCAGCCATTCTCAATCCAACCTTGGAGTTGATTTTCTACGAAATATAGGCGCTCAGCTTTTGCGCACCAGGGTAGTATATAATGTAGGTCGATGTACTTAGCTTAATTATCACACGGCTCTTTATACATACCAACTACGAGTCCTAATTTAAAAGCATCAACTTAATAATTCACTCCGATAAGTGCATAGAAGCAAGAAATATAATGCTTGCTTTGATCTGAGGTTGAAAATCGATGAGTGTAACATGAAGTTCTATATAGTGTTTGTTTTCGCGGGATTGCAAATCTTGCTCCCTAAAACATTGGCCATGAAAACTACAATACCTTGGTTTCGGTCGCATAATATAAATTCCAAATCAGACATTCGGCTAACAAAAAGAACAAAAGCAAACACTGGAAAAGCAAACAAACAAACAAACATTCTTTGCTCATGAAAATCAAATAAAAATAATCTCAAATCCCAGATGAAAACATGTTTCCTGGCCTCCAACAGGCCCTTTCGCTCTCACGGTGAAGGGCTATCGCTCGAAACACCATGTTTTGAATCTCTTTAAGGTAGCCAATTTACATTAGAACGGTTTTCAATTGAGTGTCGGAAAACCGAAACCAAAGCAATGACTCTGACCAATCACAACAGACGCAAACAGCCCAATGAATCAGAATACGAAGCAATTTCATGTAGCTGACGCCAAGCGCGGGAAAATGCTTGCGAGAAGGGCGCGATTGGTTTTGGTTTTGCTTCTCATTAGATGCGAAAGTGGCGTGAGTTTTGCCAATCAATCAAAGGGAAAAACAATACGAAACCAAAGCGAATACAAATTACTTTCGACATTCAACTGAAAATCACTCTATCAACTCAGTTGATAAAAGCCAATTGTGTGTATTTTGTATGGTAGCGTTTTTCAGTACCAGTTCGAGCATCCTAATTACTAAAACTAAAGCGCTCTTGGCCCCGAGAAAAAGCAAAATGCATGAATGTCTCCCTCTGTAAAACGGTGTTTGTTAAAAAGGCAGATTCCAGTTTAATAATAATAATAATAATAATAATAATAATAATAATAATAATATTATTATTATAATTTATTTACTTGATATAACACCTTTTAACATTTAAATGATCAAAAGTGCTTCGCATGAATTATGAATTATAAGAAATATCTATAAAACCTAATACTAAAAATACACAATTGACCCCCCCCAAAAAAAAAATGTATAAAAGGAACTCTAAAATTTGCTAATATGCCACTGCTAAGAATTACTTGTTGTAAGCCAAATTAAAAATATATGTCTTACGTTTTTTCATATTGATTTTGTTCCATGCCACAGACCTCCCAAGCCCCACAGTGAGATGGGCGTGAGATGAGGAAGGGTGTGGCGGGGGAGTACGTCAAAGGGTGCTTCAGACCAGCACGCTTGCTCTTCCTGCTTCTCCTTGTAGTCACAGGTGTGATCTTCTTTAACGGACTTTGGAAGCGCGATGAACCAGTCAAAAAACCAACCCAGGCACCCACTGACTTGGGTTGTCTGTACACAGTGCAGCTTCCACAGGCACCCCAGGCATGGCAGCTCTTTTCGTTTACGATCAAACCGACTCCAAAGGACAAATGCAGTGTTACCGGGAGGGGTGCAATTCTTGAGAACGCTCCGGGTGGTTCGAACTTTAGAATACAGGCGTTTGGATCGCATGAAATGGTCACGGGTAGTGTGGCACACATCGGTAACGACACCTACAACGCTACATTGCGACTCACATTTGCGGGTGAATATATTATCCTAGTTATCTTAACGTACATTAATAACGACAGTCTCAAGTATCGATATCACACGAAGGCGGTTTTACAGCATGCACGGAACAGTCCGTTTGATCTCCCAGTATCCGAGGGTCCCTACCCGCAAGGGTATTCCCGCTATTGCACTCAAGAAGAAAGTGGAACTGCCCCAGGGAGATGGGTTGAGTGTGGAAGTGTCCCAGAGATTGAGCGATGCGGTCAGTGGCAGCTTGATCCTCTGTACGACTTTGATCAAATCCACGGCTTTCACTGGTTGCCCTATTTTTGCCAGCTGCATCATTACAGTAGTGATGAGATCAAGAAGTGCTTTGCGAAACAGGGTTGGTCCGAGATTGTCTTCACGGGCGATTCGCACATGCGCTATAGGACGTATCACTGGGTCACACGGTTACACGGCTCGTGTCACGGCTGCATCAAAACGCACGTCAAGATGGTGTTCGACAAGATTCCACGCATTGAGTGGGTGTTCGACGCGCGTGGAACGCGATGGCCTCTCACCTTCTCAAACATTTCAATGCCACACGAAATATACTTTCACCCGAAAACGAGGCGTTCAATGTTTTCTAAGGAACTGCCTGCCTCTGTTTTCAGTGGCAAACTCTTTCTCGTGAACTTTGGTCACTGGGTTCTACGAGAAAGCACTAAAACAAAATTTATGGCTCAAAAACTGCGCGCTTTCGTAGAGGCGATACAAAGGATGAATCGCTCGGATGAAAGCAATAAAAGATTTCTGTGGGTAAACACAGTTAGTCTACCTTGGCGAGAGGATCGCGCCATGGTAGAGTGGCTAGAAAATCCTTCCCCTTCGCGTGTAGCGCAGTTGAACGGTCTGACAGACCAGGCGCTCCGTGAAGGCGGTGTACAGATTATAGATGCTTTTCAGATCTCAAACAGCCGGATAGGAGCGACTCATGATCAGACCCACTATGCCAAGAGAATGGAGAGGGGAGACTGTGGAGGAGTGGTGGAAAACGCGATTAGTAATGTTATAGCTAACGCCCTGTGCAACTATGATACGTGGTGAAAATTATCAGGTTATAGGCTAATGCTGTACACAGATGTCTGATCCTCTCGCGAAGAGTGAGAACATCTGGGTACAGGATTAGCTCTATACTGGTTTAAGGACTAGTGCCACTTGTGGTGGTGAGGTGTTTGTAAATAAACACTCATCGACACACACCCCTGGCACTAGTACTGGTCAAAGCTTCTAAGTACGCGCGAAGATAGAGTTTGTCTCAAAACTTTGACAAAGATGTATTTTTTCAGTGCTTCGTTAGGTGTTTTCACGCGTGAAAGCAACCACCATCACCTTATAAGAAAACTTTACCATAAGCAGTAGAGTATTGATTTAACTCCTCAAGAAAGTAACAATTCAGTTAAAGAGCGACTTGAGAAAACAAAGCATTTTCTCCTGTTGAAAAGTTAATGCACTGAAAAATAGATGGAGATATTCCAAGTGATATCGTTGAAAACAGTTAATGTTTCTAACTGACTTTTAATATATAGACGGTTCTTTAAGACGTTTCGGCGAACTCTTAAGCCTTCATCAGTTATAAGCTAGGACGCTTGCATGATGTTGTAACGCGTGAAGGCTTAAGGACAAACATTAGCTATTTTCAACGATGTCATTCCCTGACTACAGCTTTTCCATATTTAACATTTCAAGCAGTAGTTTAATGCATTTATTCATATGATGCAGAATAGCTTGATTTCTATAGGCGTCATAGGATCAAGGGTGGAGAAAAATAGAACTTTGACTCTAAGGACCGGAAAGTCTGCAACTAAAATAGATCAGCGGGAAGCCACGTTTACAAGTGCGGCTTTAGAAAGCTGAGATTGTTGTCGATATAAAATAACCGCTTCTTTTTAGCTCTAATTCACTTGCTCTTGAGCTTCTATCTAAGTCTATTGACATTGTAAATAGGTTTGCGGACTTTTCATGAAGGTTGCACAATCAAAGACACCGTTGTATTGCGGATGCTGTAGTCATTCTTGTCTTTGCTGTATGAGGTACCTAACCGGTGACATGATCATGAAGAATTCTCAGTATTTTTTTACGAAGTGTAGTTGCTGTCTAAAACTAGCTAGCTTATTGGACACTAAAACAAGAGCTGAGGTCCCAAATGCGCTGGCCATAAAGTTTTAATGGGTGTGGACAGGAGTCTGTTACCAAACCCTAATCATGCAAGAATACATCCAATATAAACTTCTGAGACTGAAAATACCGTCATGCAGACAGACTTCGCACCGTAACTGAACCAAATTGGAGAGACGTCGCTGTTCGTGACATTCCAAACATAAAGAACAACCTTTTAATTCAACAGTGCAACTGTTTTCATCGACATGGTGGCGGAAGACGATGAACATTCTGGATAGCGGATTACTTTGACGACGTCAGCACAATTTTTACAGCTGGATATTCGGGGATCAAGACGGCTGTGAGAGGAAGAGGGTTAAAGTGAATGTCACCCTGAATAGGTTGCGTGGTTTAACTCACTGATGAGAATTCTAGCTATTTTATATCTCAAGAGGGTTGAGGAAACGATGTTTGTGAGGTGTAGAATTAAAGATAGTGAAGGGAATGGTGAATTCTTAAACTCAGAAGTTTCAGTAAATTTTTGGTAAAAAGTCTTATCTCATTTGCCCTGGAATTATGTGAGAGAATACAGAGACTTTCCTCACGAAATCATTCAGTGATCAGGCAACTATTATCTGCAGGATGATAATGGAAAATGAATGATCCGAATCAAACTCAAAGCTTTTTAGCCCGGATCTCATGTCACTCCGAGAAAGCCACTCAGCAGATGGGCTCAGTTAGAAAGAACATGCTAGAAGATCTGACGAGTACAGTTCAACTAAAAGAAAAGATTATATGTGTAAGAGCCGGAGGAGAAAAATTTTAGATTCTAAAAGTGCTACAGAGACAACGAAAAGGCTCTGAACAGATCGGTGAAAATCAGTTTTGTCACGTCACGGAAGATTGAGGCGTGCATTCTCAGTCAAAACTTTGTGAAACATTGTTGCGCACACAGTGTTCACAGAGACAAATTGGACAACTTAATACAGAAATCATTTGAAAAATGGACAAATTAAGGTTCACTTTGGACTAGTTTGCTACCAATCGATAACAATTGAATTAGAAAAACACGTTTCCGACCCGTAAACGTTTTGGAAGTTTTGACCGAGAAAAGCATCCCTGCACAGCAATATTCTCCTGGAGCGAGAGCAGTGCAATCCATCCCAAATTGTTCGCCGTAGTAGTCCCTACTAAGTTTCCTTGGTAAAGGGCGAGAGAGCATAGCCAAATTGCAGTTTTGGTTAATATGAATTTTGACTGGTGAAATCGGTGTAAAAATCATACTGTGAACTTTCAATTCTTTGGAATGATTTTTGCGTACTTCTAAGTTTTGTACGTTGAATATACAGCAAATAAAAAATCGCACAACCTCGTACGACGCGGCTTCTTAGAAAACAAAAAAATCACCTTCTCGTACAATACGTGATAAATAACTGCTCGTGATTTTCAATGTTCTAAATTTTCACTAAAGATTCGTGCCGAGTAAAGCACTCGTAATTTTACTCAAGGTCATGTGATTTCCTATTATTATTATTATTATTATTATTATTATTATTATTATTATTGATGATGATGCTGATGATGATGATGATGATGTTCAACTGAGTTTCTCATCAGTACAGGTTGCTGCTGCACTGGCTAGTAAATCCACTAGGCGGATTACGGCAACCAGTCCTCTAAGCCTTGAAAATTAGGAATCAGTTCGCAAGATGTTTGCGGCAGCCAGGAATGCTGTCTTTTTCAGGCTGTTAGTGCAATCATCATCATTATAATAATTATCATCATCATCATCATCATCATCATCATCATCATCATCATCATCATCACCGGGTCATCGCATTTATCATAATCGAAAGCAGGGAAAGTATGTCTGTGACGTCATGAATTTACAGATGTGACAAAAAGTGAAGCTCATTGGTTTCATGCTTTTCGAATGGGTCAGTGAAATGGAAAGCTCATTTATTTCAATTCCCGCAAGGTACGTTTTGATTAAGTACTCCATTATCAGTGTTCGAGACAGGACCATATTTTAGACCACAGGTCACGCTACAACGTTCTCTTGAATTGTTTAAGTTATTTATAAATACCCCCTACTAAAAAATCTGGCAAAGTTGAAATTGTGGTTAGATCCATAATGGCTGCGGCTTCTGTTTTCAATGGATTGAAAATGCAACGTTTGCCCCCGAAACATGTCTTTGTCTAATTTCTTTTGCGGTTCATTTCTTGAATATCATTTCAATATTTCAGATCGTGTTCGCGTGATGGTGGGTATGTACAGAATGACTGATTCAAGCTCTCTGCCGACATGCAGACCTTATGATCGAAAATCAGCGCAAGGTGTCAGAAATGAACACAACTTAATTAACTTAAATTGAGTGAAAATTCATTTGAACTGATTCACGCGAAAGAGGAGACACAAATCAATATACGCATGTATGGTCTCGTATCAGACTGCGAGTAGTCTCTAATTTCGGCGATGGATTGTGGTGCGGGCGAAACACGCGCGCGCGCGCGAAGTAGTCTCGTATTGCAACATATTGTAATTGTAAGAACTAAGTCTTAAAATGATATGTATCAAACAAAGACGGTTGCTTGAATGGACCCAAAGTCGAATGTTTGAGAAAAATATTGAAAGCAGGGTGCCAGACTTAATGAAGGTCACGGAAATGGACAAACAACGCGAAAAAATGCGCGGTGAATTTTCTAAATCAGGATGTTTAACAAAGGGGTCAAAAAAAAGGGGTCTGGTTGCAAAGGTCTCTAATTAATGTGTTAAATACCTACTGTCTTTTCTTCTGCTTTCATGGTTAAATTGAGAAAATCAGGTCATCTAGGGAAATACTTGGCAAAGGGATAAACGCTGCATTATTCTCGGGACTTATAATTTTTATCGTGATGTTTTATCTAGGTGCGTGGAATTCGTAGGGTGTATCTGTACTTATCCAACGCTTAAAATGCAATCTTTTAATTCCATAGAACAATACAACAAGGCCGATTGACACACGCACACAAAATAGCTGTGTTTTGTCTCAATAGTCATCTAACACGTAGTGCCAGCTACGTTCTCATATTACCATATTCTGATATTTTTAAACTAAATTTAAACAATTGTGGATTGTAGCCACTGAAAAAATTCCGACGCGTAGGTGTTCCGTTAGGAAATTGAACTGACTCGAAAACAAATTCCTCGAGTTTTTTTTAATACCGCCGCTCTACAGACGCGCCCACGAAAAACGCCCGTGACACGCTCACTGACAATACGGCAAGTCAACCTCTCCTCTGCCCGCCCCCTGGCGGTAAGTGTATTTATGGACATCCGCGGAGTAGATGCTCTATTCTAACAAAAACACACGATACGGAGGAAACCGCTTGTTAAAACGATGCTTCAAAACTTTGCGCAGGGCTTTGTGGTCGTAATTGTGGTTTTTCTGCGCTTCAGTTTGACCCAAGAGTATGCTGGATACAGTAAGTAAGCCTGATGAATGTTCAGACCTTAGTAACGCCTTTACTGATTCAGAAACTAACTTTAGTTCCTAAGAATGCTACGATAACACAGATAAAATAACGTGATCTATCAGTTATGAAAGAGATAACGCCGCATGCTTAGATTCCTTGTTTTCAGAATCGAGCATAAAGGATAACATGCTAGAATCTGCATGAGTAAGCGCGGAAAATGTTTTTCTTTGTCGGGTCTTTGTGGCACGCGTTCTTGGCTTTAACGAGCTTCTTTCATTGCACTGTTAAACTATGTTGTGATGGTGCCACGAAACAGTCACGAAAGCTAACGTGGATCCTACTCAGGAAAAATTTAGAACGAAGATATAAATTGGACGGCCCGCCGAAATGGAAGGAAATATCACACCTTTAGATCACTAATATTGTCAACATATCGTTTGCAGGAACTGTTTTGTAAAAATTTGACCTTCATTGATGCTTCGATTATTTCACTGCTAAAGCTAAATTGCATTGTGTTATTAGGATCAAGATTGGTAGTCTATGAATGTTTCAAATTCGTTGTTGCAAAGATTAACAATGAAAATATTTGATGAGGTCTACTTTCCGTTAACGGAGAACGGATACGTTTTGAGTTCTAAAACCATAACTCGGCCCTAACTGAAAGCATAACGGTGCAGTGACAGAAAAACAAGGAAACCAAACCGGAACTGTGTCGCAAACAGACCTAACAAGCCGAGTTTTGTGATTAATCCTTGAAGCCCCCTTTCCGGATCACAGGAATGATCCGTTGTATAAACAAGTCAATCTGAGCAAGCAAAAACAGGTATCGTAGGCGATGAAGTCAACGTTAACATGTAACAGAGGAATTCCTGGTAGTGAAACGCTGGTTCTGATAAAGGTTGGCTGCCGCTGTTCGGCTTCTAAAAAGAATTGCAGTTAAAATCAATTCTCGTATGCTCATAAGTTGACTGATACACGGTACTGAGTCTAGCTGTGTAGGCGTGGCACAATTTCCTTTAATTAGTTTCCCGCCAAGGTGAACACGTGCTTTCGTCGAAAGTCATAACAGCATACGGTCCGGAAGATCTTTTTTTTTCTCAGTCCACAATGTTGTTTTTTTTTTCCATCATATTTACTTACGTGGCAGCGAGATGTACTGTGCCGTGTGCGTTTTGACATGCCTTTTATTTACCTTCGCAACTTTCTCTGTCGTGCTGTTTTCCCACCGGTTAAATGCAATTCTTTCTCTTTAGCTGAGTGTGGACTAATTTATACTTTTTTGTAATGAAAGACACCTCAGAATTCACTGCATATCAGGGGAGGAGAACGCGCAGCAGTCAATTAAAGCTAATTAACCTTGCAAGGCCGGTATAAAATTCATTGAATACCGGCCCAGTCCTTGAAAATAACTTCGTAAACTACAAACAAACCTTTCATCAGATCTACCGTCAAAAGCAATGCCGCCTATATACGTGAGTTCAAACCAAGTTACCAACAGAATTTTTTAGGGCGCACTTTCCACCTGGCCGGTTTGCCAACCGAAAACTACATCGAATCGAGTTAGCTTTTTCATCACTAGGAATTCTGAATAAGATCTTTGTGCACGAGCCCGGGGGTCCACTCTTTAAGTAAGCCTGAGATACGAGATGAAATGACGAGAATTTGGAAGATGTCTCACAAGGGAAATTTAAAAAAAAAAAGGAAATTAGCACTCCGCCTCAAACCCCGGAGTGGATGCCTTCAAGCCACCTTTTTTAGTATAGATATTCCCAAATTTCTCCTCCATGATACCACTTGAATCCAAAAACTGTAGGTTCACTGTTTAAAAATCACAGGTACGAGATTTGGAAGACACCCCCGGGTGAGAATGATCAAAAATAGACCAGCTGGCAGCATGTTTCATACTCTCCGAAAGCCGATGCCCCGAGGCGAAATTCTCACATTTCTCTCAGTAAGGAACTCGTGAAAGGAAACAAAATTGGTACATTTCAGCATTTCATCCACTACCTCAATGAGCAAAACCAACAGTTACACGTGATGGAAACAAAGTATACCTCGGGAAAGCACTGCTCAAAAAAAAAACTGTCAACTTCTTCTAGTCACCTCTTAAAAACTTAAACCACATTTTTTTGATCCAAAAGTTGTTAAAAAAATACATTGACGAGTCTGGAAGTAATCACAGTTGTTGAATAGGTGAATTTCTTTCCGCAGTTAAAGTTACAAGGTCTGAATTTTTGGACTAAATTACATTGCAAGGGACTATAAAGCCATGAATATATGCACGTCCTGTAATGTGAAAGAGAATTCTGAATAACTGTTGCTCTAAAGCCACTATACGGGCCGACGATCTTCAAATTAACACTATGAAAAGAAAGAAAAATGAAAATGTTTTCAAGGCTGCTTCTTACCGCTGAGCTCTGACCCTTAGGGCCGATGCGTTTTACTCTATTTCTACAAGAGTATTAAGGAAAAGGAAGCCAGTAATGAAAATTGCTACCGGCAGTGAAGGAGAAAAAAGTCCAACGCTGAGTTGGCCTGGCAGTTTGGTCAGTGCAAAGGTCGCGTATTTTTTCCTAGTTAAACAACCCGCCATTGTGCTCGCCATGGCGGACTGTACTCTTAAAATAATTACTCAGTTGACAAATAAAGCCAAGCTGTAACGTCAAGCCAGGCCCAGTGAGTTTAGAAGTGTCTTTCTTAACTTTCACAAAAGAGTCCTGTTCAGGTAATTAGTATGTATTAACTTTGATACAGATCTCTACTAATTAACATGACAAACACAATCTATTGTGTTTGGCCTTATAAGTCTTTTACTGCAGTCACTGTGGCATTGATGCCGGGTGATCGTGACCTGGATGGAGAGATTCAGCGAAACTCAATGCGGAGTACTCGGTTTCTTGACGAAAAGAAACAACAGCAATCACTGATTTCCCAATTAAAAGTGTAAGTTGAAGTCAGAATCATTACATCAGCCGACCTCTAAAATATACCAAAAAATAACAAATTTAATATGAGAATGATCATCGCAGTTATAAACACTACTTAAGAAGTAGTGAAATCAAGCCTGAAAAAAAAAAAAAACAAATAAACAAATTTAGGCTTGTACGGGAATCGAACCCACGACCTCTGCGTTACCGGTACAGTGTTTTACCAACTGAGCTAACGTGAAGCCATCTGGGAGCTGGTCATTTTGTTGGTTCGTAATATACCCGTGAGTGATGAGTATGTGAAATGATTTTCATATATTCAGTTGTTTCCACATACTCACCACTCACTGGTATATTACACGAACCAACAAAATGACCAGCTCCCAGTTGGCTTGTTAGCTCAGTTGGTAGAGCACTGCACCGGTATCGCAGAGGTCGTGGGTTCGTTTCCCATACAAGCCTGCTTAAGTGGTGTTCATATCTGCGATGAACATTCTCATGTTCATTCTTTAATCCACAGTTCAAATATATGATTTTCCGGCATGCATTCGTTCTCAGATAATAAATTAATAAACAAATAATAAATTGATTGACTAATTGATTTTACATGCTGTGACATTTTTGTAACCGACCAAAGTGTCAAAATGTTCTCACTTTCTCTATTGAATGAAAACTTTATCTGGCCATATCCTAATATTTGTTTTGGTTTTTATGAAGCTGTCACTTTGCCTTTCGAAGACTTTCGAAACCTGTTTGTTTAGTTGAATGGCCTGAAAGAAAGTTTTTTCGTCATATTAACTGACCACTTAGAATTTTAAAACCTTTGTAGAGAAATGAATCTTTGTAAAGATACCTAAAGGCTTTGCCTATCGCCAGCTTAACTTATCTGAAGGTCACGACTTTTCTTGCCATCTTCAATGACATTAAAGGCTGGAACAAACCTCAATTAATTTCCGTAAGTGTTTCAAAACTTTGTAGAATTTCCTGTGGTTTTCTTAGACGACCTCAAACTTATTTCCAGATATTGCGGCCACGTGCACTGTGTTTCAGGTGACCTCCCAAACCCATGGAAACCACACGTGAATGCCCGGGCGTAAATGCTCATCTTGTAAAAACAATCAGTACAGAATGCCTATACCGTTTGCACTATAAATCCAAACTTAACTGAAAATGTTGTAAAGTCGATTTTAAGAAAAACAAATGTCTGAAAACGGCTTTCACGACGAGTTAAGAAATATTTAAACTAATACTAATGTTACTTGAAACAGAAGCAAGCGAATATTAACGTTAAAAGCCGACGTTTCAGCATCATCGTGACACCATTCTCAAGGCAAAATGAATAAGTAATGCGAAGAATTGATTTCTATAGTGACCTATAGTCTCTATTATGTTAATTTGTAGAGACTTCAGAAATCAATTCTTCGCATTACTTATTCATTTTGCCTTGAGAATGGTGTCATGATGACGCCGAAACGTCGGCTTTTAACGTTAATATTCGCTTGCTTCTGTTTCAAGAAATCGTTTTTGATCAAGACTAATGTTATGTGTGATTTGTCGATTTCGTCCTGCACGCTTCGTGCGGCGAGTACGGAAATCACTTATCGTTTCTTTTATCATATCTGAGACCCTCGACGCCGTTTGGTTTCACGCACGTAGGCAGTTTATTTCCGTTACTTGCTAAAGTTGAACTCACGAAGATGGATCCACAAAAAGGAAATACAGAAATTTAAAAATATATCACTCACTTTCGGAGCGTTACATAACCGACCGTATTTCCTCGAATAAGTGCCCTCCCCCGGATAAGCGCCCACCCCCTCGGCCAATCTAGCAAATAAGCGCTCCCTCTCGAATAGACGCCCTCCCGTTCGCCCCCCTCACGTTCTCAAATAGTAGAGATATAGGAAAACCTTCTTCTATTGCCACTTTATTTATAATATTTTAAGCTTCCACTACACCGGCATATCCTCAGTACAAGTAGGAGACCCGGGTAATGGTAATGGATAATGCCTGTAATGTGTTCACTAAGTGTCGTCTACTCGTGCCATTTATTTCACAGTCAGTTGTTTTGGGGTTAACTTTTAGTGAATGTTCTGGAAGGCTTATCGTGTTCAATCTTTTTAAATTCGATTCAGGTCAGTTTAAGGTCAAATGAAAAAAAAGTAGAGAAAGCCGAAACGCGTGCAGGTACCAAAGAAAAAAAAAATTCCTATAACGTTAAGTGGTCACCAAACCGTTTTCGATTCATTTACGTTCCAGTAGCCAAACGTAATAGAAAGACGTGAAAAATTTCGTTGTTTATCCTTTTGCGAAAATTGCTTGGTTCCTGTTAATTGGTATTCTAGAAGCATTTCATGTGTGAAAAAGGTTTTTTGTTTTAATTCAGCAAAATTTTGATTCAATAATCGTAGCCTCTGTAAAAGTTAGCACTCTCACAAAACCTTGCCTTACAAAGGCAAAGAGCAAGTCAACTATAATATTAGGCTGATGAATAGACTATATGGAGTAAAATTCAATCAATGACTGTTGTTTTAATCAGTTAGAACGTTAACTATTTTCCATTAACTAAGATATCAGAAGCTATCGCCACCTCAGTCGGTTTATGAGGTAAAGTAGCTTATCAAGATAAATTATCACCGGCAATTTGTCAATCTTGTTGATTGGTTTAACATCAGTTGAATTCCATCTCTTTTTATATTATTTATAGTTTATTCTTTTGGTTCTCTTTTTCCATGGTACCAAACTTGGCTGAAAGCCTTCATATACCGTCTTAGTTTCACTGTGGGCAAGTGCTCGACCTTAATTAAATTTTTGGCGTGATCTGTGAGCGACGAAGCCGTGATACCGAGGCGTGGTTTTTGCGTCTCCTCTCGCCGTATCACGCTTTAGCTCCTCGCGAAAGAAAGATAAAACCTCTGGCACCCAGGGTACATGTTCATCGGATTGTCCGTGCATATAAACAGGATAAGAAATCTCTCGATCCAGTTATCGAAGTCACGAAACACCCACGGCTCTATCTTGATAATCTTTTTTCGATTACAAAGCTATTCTTGATCAAATGCAAACATTGTTTCACGTTTAAGAATGTATTGAGTGTTACTGCTTTCGAAACTGTATGTAGCGACTGAAAACAGATGTATTCTAAAGCTTCTCTTGTCAAGTGTTTGCGGTTTCGGAGTGTTTTTTTCCATTTCTATTCTCATTGTTTTACTTCAGGGAAAAATAGAAAGCATTCCAGCTACTTACCCTTGACTCGTAATCTCTCTCGAGTTCTCTACAGTAATTAGCGCTAGAACCTTCTCCTTTGCATTTAATCAACCTTATCTGGCTCCTCTAAGCATACTGTATGTCGCTCTAACATTTACCTTAGAAGAGACCCTTTAAAAGTTCTTACTGATTTATTTTTGCTTTATATAAAGCAACTTATCGAAAATCAAGGATCTATCGACACTGACCATGGAGAGAGCAGTTTGCAGACGCCTCTTTGCAAGAAGGAAGTTTGTGCACCCTAGAATACAAAATTCCCGACTTTGCGTAGTTGCAAAAACTTTGCGATTTCACAAGATGAAAGCCCCAGATTTAGCGCTTTTCCTAAATTAGAGGATTTCTTTCCAGCACTGTGAATAGAATTTCCCTTTAAGGCTCATTTCGAAAGAAGAAAAACCTCGTAGAACGGGCAGAGTTTTATCTTTCGTTTCTTCCGAAGATAGCATTTTCGATTGACACAATTTCTACCAAGTTAAAGGTACTGAAAAGGGTAATTTTGTTCCAACAAAATCCACATGGACCAGGCTTTGCAGAAGTAGTGGAGATTTCTTTTACGCCGAGTCATACACTGTGTTGGCAGGCTGTGCGGAGTTTCACATAGCATAGCAATTTACCCAGTCTAAGCTCTTTTCCCGGTACGGTGAAAAATCTCACCCGGTAAGGCAGTTTATCAAATCCATGGTTTATAATTGGAAGCTAGGGAATCTAGTTCAAATTAAACTGCTTTTATTTCTGTCAAATCAGTAAATTTAATAGACAGGGCTTTCAAAATGACCAGTACCAGTTGGTCTGCTTACAACGGCCCCTTGAACCGCCATGTGACAAACCTGGAAACGTTGAAAGCAAAATAGCTCTCCTTCACCCGAAGTTACGTAAGGGGGTTCAGTAAGCAACAAAACAAGTAGAAAAGAGCTTAGTTTAGATTGAACTTTCAAGATATCCTGATAAACTTTCGAGGTTATGAATTTAAAAAATTGGAGGCCGCACTGCTCTTGAAACCGCACCCTCAATAAGATAAGTTGCACACGTTCAAAGTGGTGCCGTTGAATTAAATACAGTACAAACGCGCATTGAGAAGAAAAATTTATGACATTGCCTAAATACCTCATCTTTAGTTAAAAATAAATACACAAATCTACCGCCGGCCTCGCTAAGAAAAATAAAACCTCTGGCACTCAGGGTGACATAAATCCGCCGCTTCAGTTCTCGAAAAACAGCTTGAGTGTGCAAAGTGTTGTTCTCAAACAAGTGTAGACGTTTGATTAGGCTAGGTGATACATTGCTGATCATCGTTCTTAGGGCATTTACCGCCAACTGGATTTTAGCGCGAAACCTGAGAACCCCCCTCCACCCCCCCTCCCCATAACGTTTCTTTCCTTACTTAAGGTCTAGCCCCGGGGGTCTAGCAACTTTGCAAACAACCGCTATATTGCCATCGCTTGATGATTACCGGCTGTTGTCGTCGCGTTGTGGCCGTTGATGTTGTTGTTGTTGTTGTTGTTGAAGGGACATTGCTGTTGTAGTTGTCGGTGCAATAGCGATGTTTGTTAACCTTTTCGTTATCAGTCCAGTTTCGTTCTGCTGCAGAATTTACCCTCATTGCAAACGTTGTTGTTGTTTCACTTTGGTTTCGTTCCCGGTTGGGGGGGGGGGGGGGGGTACTCCCTTATTTTGGCTACCAAAGGGTATGGGTTTTTAGCCGTTTTGGTCTGAAATAGGGTATGGTTTGTCCACTCTAGTCTTGACTTGGATGTGTTTTTTTCGAAGAGGCTATCTCTTCATCATTAGGCGATAAAACCATTAACAAAACCCCTTTCTTTTGTCTTTTTAGCTAAATACTGGCACAAAGGATCAACAAGTGTTTCTTTCTCGTTACGCATTTGCTAAGGCCCGGCCATAAGATACCAATATACCTTAAAACTGTAAAACGTGTGATACTTTATACTTTTAAAATTATCTTGAAGCATTTAAGTCATGTCTGTAAATCGAATACCTAAAATTCAGGACGAGCCAGATACTTTATACCCGAATTGTAACATAAAAATACCATATACCTGAATTAAAATGGCTCTAGATACCGTATACCCAAAACCCCTTGCCGGGCCTGTTTGCTGGTAGAAGCGCATTTTTGAGGTCTTAACAGTAGCGTCGCTTCGCTTCTTGGGCTTATAATAATTATAAGCCCAAGAAGCGAAGCGACGCTACTGTTAAGACAACAACGCGGAGGCAACTATCAGGGCATGTGCTAAAACCCAGACGATGGATTCTGGACGATAGACGATGGACGATGGACGATAGACGATGGACGATGGACGATGGACGATGGACGATGGACGATGGACGATATGCCAGTGTCGATTTTGTGGCAAAACGTGACATGAACACGAAATTATAATTCGGGAAAAAATAAATAGAAGAAGGACAATGGATACCAGACGAGGGCAAAATTTGTCACACAATCTTTAAGGATATCAGTTGTCACATAATGTCACATGAGATATGTGCCACGTTGGCATATAAATTTCACGCAATAAAAAGGAAAAAAAACTGTGAAATTGAATAGAATCTCTGACAGAACAAGCACAACCAGACAATTATTGAGATTCACTCATTTATTTCGTTACACTGGAAATCAAACTTATGACGCAATTCTGAGCGCCGCTACACTCTTTTTTTATTTCACAGAACCATTTTTTTTATGTGGGATACTTGTGACAGGGCAGCGCGCTTGTGGAAAGGTTAGACCAAAACAGCTCAAAAACTAAGGTGTGATCGCTTGTAGCCACCTCATATGGGATAGGGTTCTACAATGGGTTCTACCGCGTCATGCATGCCTCATACTACTACGGACTGCGTGCAGTCTCTAATAACTTATGTGACATTATCTGACAACTGATAACCCTAAAGATTGTGTGACAACTGATATCCCTAAAGATCATGTGAAACTGATATTCTTAAAGATTATGTGACAAATTTTGCCCTTGTCTGGCATCCATCGTCCTTCGTCTATTTATTTTGCCCGCGATTGTGTGACGAATTTGAATTTCGTGTTCATGCCCCGTTTTGCCACAAAATCGACACTGGCATATCGTCCATCATCGTCCATCGTCCATCGTCCATCGTCCATCGTCCATCGTCCATCGTCCATCGTCCATCGTCCATCGTCTATCGTCTGGGTTTTAGCACATGCCAACTATCAGACAGTTATTTTCAATATTTGAGATCAAATCCGCGTGGGTGACTGATATGATTGATAAAGACTGATAAAGGGGCGTTGTTACGCTATTTTAGTGCCACCTCATTAAGCTAAAATATGTTTTCGCATCTTTTGGCATCTAGTTTTGTTTTCGAGGAATCTGTTTCTGCACCGGAGCTATTTCCTGTTGTCTGTTACAGATATGAACGATGGAATAGCTGGAAACGTTAAAAAAATCCTAAGCGTTTTCAAGTCAGTTTGCGACTGTCTTTGAGGGATTCACCGAAAAGTTAGTCTGACGCCTTCACGTCTTGCTCTCCTCTCTAAAGTTCATTTGATATCTTTGTTTTCCAGAAGTATTTATGGGAATGGACCCCATTGATGTACGAGTTAAGACCTAGAATATAATGGCGATTTTAGGACGCTATGACCCAGAACCGACAAACGCCTTTGACGCTCCCTATGTAAATGGCCTTGGTTTTATCCGTAACAAGAGAGGGCAGATTTTAGGCGACTTAAAATACACAAAGTAAAAACAAAACTACATGTGCACTGCGGGGTAGTAGGTACCGTTCGTGGAATAAAGTTATCGCCTGGTGACTTGTGGCTGGGGCCCCGGTTGTTCAAGGATTGACAACTTTATCCATACTGCAACTAAACACATTTTTCCGCTGAATAGTGAATTTATCTGCTGGATGACGTAGTTATCCGCTCTTGCTGAAGCCAGGAGATTAATGAGAACGATAGCACATGTAACACGCACGTGAGTGGCACGGGCCTCGCTTGCCTTATAACGAGACTAAGACAACAGCGATACTGAAATATATTCTCGTCTGATAGCCAGGGTCGAAAAGTCATTAAACGGTAATTGTTGCTGCTAGATGATAACCATTTGACTGAATGCCTTCACGATAGCCCTATACACCAAATAACGTCTTGCCCTTGGCACAGATTCCAAGTTCATAGAGGCGTTAAAAACGATGAGTGTTGGTCCTCACTGGAGATCTTTTCTTTTTTGACTGTTAAAAAGGTTTCCTTTTAGCCACTTCAGTTCAAAACAGAAGTTCCTGTTTGGGTAATTTTGATCCAAACACTTAAAATCTCCTTGACTAATGACTAATCAGTTAAATTTTTGCAATTTCTGGCCATTATTGAGGAGTCATAACACTTTTTCAGCTACTGCTGTCAGTGAATAAAATGCGCCAGTTCTTAGCTGCCAACTAAAATTTTGGCCAAGTTTCCACAGCTATTAGTGTGATTCCGCGGGTGAACTTAATCCGCAACAAGACAATTGAAAAACAATTAGACTGGACAAAGGATAAAGAATATTAACTGGAGCACAACTTATGGCTAAAACATTCAAATCGGTTCCTTTATTTTCTTCCAGTCTTCTTCTTCTTCTTCTTCTTCTTCTTCTTCTTCTTCTTCTTCTTCTTCTTCTCGTTGTTTATTTCAGTTCAGTAACAATTCGCGAGCCAATCACTTCTGACTCCAATCTACGCCCCTTTTCGATAAGGCTAACAATACTGTGTCTCTCTGGTGGGGACATTTCCTCTCCTTGAAAAAGGTAAATCGTCGCTCTCGCGAGTACCACCTTATGTCTGTCTCCGTCTTTCTCTCCCACGTGCCTCTGATTGGAACATATCACTCAGTGTCTCTTCATCATGGCCACGAAACGAATATTGCATCAGTTGTAGCATAGTACGTGGACTCGGCCTTATACATACATTTTAACGATGTGGCATGCAGCTTGCACAGATATTTTCTAGTGCTCTAATGCCGGTGTTTTTTTTTATGACCCTGGTGCATGATCCGATATCTTTGTACAGCTGCGTTTTCATTTCCACTTTATTTATTTCCTCTATGTGTGCCCCCACCAAAATAACAGTGTCTGGAAAATCTATTTTCGTCATTTGCGCCACAAGCGACCTCGGTGAGAGCTCTGTTGTTTTTTCATTAGAGAGCAGAAAATAGGTGGCATTTCTGCATCTCTATTTAGACCAGCATTGCAGGAAACGCTACTGACGCTTTAGAAAGAAAGGTAAACTCCTAAACGCCTAACTATTCAAATTGCAACTATTGAAAGTTACTGAAATGTATACAAAAAAACGCCTCGTTTTTTGACAGTTCCTCTTCTTATTATCATCGATATTTGGTAACCTATTTTTATACAGGTCGGACAAGTTCAAATTCTTGATCTTTACTGTCTAAACTGCATCGCATATATCTTACACATATTTCAACTACATACTTATGAGATACTTAGCAACAAAATAGGCCTGCGAACGATATGACATCGGCTTTTCAATTCGAGGGATTACGTTTCATGCCCAGAAAACTATTTAAACCCTAACCCCAGTTAAACAACTTTCAAAGTTACCTCTCGTGGAACGAAGTGGCCATCAGCACGCAGATTTGCACACTTTTATTTTTAACTCGATGGGGATAATGAAGCTTTTAGTCTCTTCCCTACTGTTTGTTCTCTTCTGCTCGTCCGTCTTAGCGGAAACAAAAGGATTTCGTAAGTTTTTAGTTCCTTTGCTTTATGGTTTATTCATTGAACAAGGCGTTGTTGCGTAATGACTGAATAGCGAAGACAAGCACTGCTGTTGAATTTCATTGAGGGCGTTTTCTACGTCGGACGTGCTTTAGCGACTGAGTTGCCTTCTAAGCCTATACAGACTGTTGTGAAATACTTCTCGTTTTATCTGTTAACGCTTGAGTTCGATTCTTGTGGTCCTGTATTCCGTACAGCTCTATGACATGTCAAAGAGAAAATTAAAAAACATATCAATAAATAAATAATTAAGAAATTCTTTACCATGACCACATTCGCTTTAGATTTCCAGCAGGAAAAATTCAGTTTCATTTGTATCGCTTAATTTATTTTCCGAAGAGTGCATGCAAGTTATTTCAGACACACAAAATATTTGTAACCTGACCAAAAGTGTACCTTTTGTTTACCTTCTTCAGTAAACCTGCTGGTTTTTTCACCACACGGGTTTATTTAGCAAATACCGAGAGAAATCGACCAAACATATTGAATATACAGTCTATTAGGATTTCAAAATCGGCAGTTTCTAATTTGCCGAGCAACTCAGATACCGTTGAAAGGTTGAACTATCGACAAACAAAATATGCGAGTAAGGAACGGATTAGAATCCCGGATTGTATCTAAATTACAAATTAAAAACTACTTGTCAAATTCATTTGCGACTTGCGTTTTTCTTCGTTAGGTCAATTGTTAGTGAAAATCTTCAACCAAGAATTTTAGTCTTTCTCTTTTTCAGTCAATCTTAAAGGGGCAGTGCTGTATCATGGAAAGCAAAGGAGATCAAACGAAAAATAATGGCCAAATTTTCTTCCAAACGGCTATTTTAGCTCACGGAAACCATTCTTAAATGTTTTTCGTTACACTTGGCCTAGATGAAAATGGATGCTAACTTCAGAAACATCTGCCTGAATTTTCAAGTTCTCCCCTTGCATTTTAAATGAAAATCGGAATAACTTTCTCTGGCTCATTTGTTCTTCCAGTGTTTACTCGATTTTATTTCAATGGTAACCCAGAAGCAATTCATTATAATGAAAACATCACTGGAGATTTCTTTAGTAAAGTTTTTGGTCAAAATGATTAGGGATAAATTCTTATGACACTGCTTCGTTAAGAAGCGACAAAAGGAACAACAAAATGACATTTCCGATGGTATTATTTATGACCAGGGCGATAAGAAACACGTGTCTCTCAGGAAGAAAACCTGACTCTACGTAAACCTGCGCCTACAAGATGAGATTTTCGCTAAAACGGTCAATTCCATGTTTTAGTTTGCCTGCGTGTAGCCGATTAAATTGAACAATGCTTTCATTATAGATCAGACAGCTATGAAATTCTTGTCCTCTCGGCGCCTGTGATATTTGACTTGCCCTCAGGCAATGAGCTGGCTTTTCAACACCAAGGATGTTTTTTCATATACATAACACTTTAGACTGACTTTTGTCACTCGTCTTTTTCACAAGAGACGAAGACAAGAAAATGTGTATGTGCTGTCATATACAATTGCTTGTTTTCGATTTTTAAGCACAAAAGTATACATTAGGTTGGGTTAGTTGTTCGAATCATACGTTGAAGAAAAATCTCACAAAGCGTTTGTTGCGAAATTGCGCAAACTTGCAATCATCTGGTGAAACATACGGAGAAAGGGAATAACCTTAAATGAACAAGGTTACTTTGTACAATCATCAACTCTGGCGTGGATTGTATGAAATATAAAATTCCTTCACGCAGATTCACAGATACTCCTGATTGGCATTCTCAACTGCACCAGATCATGGATATAAGGTACAAATTAGGGAAATTGAATTAAAGATAATTTATTTCGGCTGGGACTGCGTTCAACGATTCATTATTCCCACGCTTGGCATTTATTGGAATGTCGGTGTTTCCAGACTACAAATGATGGGCAAAAACTTTGGACAAATGTCAGATTCTCCATTGCAACTGTACCCTGCGAGCAGAGGCCCTTCGATCTTCCTTATCTAGGAAGATCGAAGGGCCTCTGCTCGCAGGGTATTGTAACTGCTGTGTACGTATGAAACAGGTTTTATGTCCCATATCCCTACGCTTCCGGACAATGTTGAAAGTTTGGGAGACATTTGGTTTAGTTTACCGATCTGTAGCAATTGCCCTACTGGCCTTGGTAATTAAATAATTAAACTAGGCATCAATGACAAAGTCAACGGCAATGAACGCCATAAAAATGGCTGATACATATTTGGTTAATAAATAAATAAATAAATAAAATAATAAGTAATAAATGACTTTTATTTACCATCTGCAGCATTAAACAAATAATTTAAATAATTATATCGAGGTTAACAAACCCAACTGGCAGTAGGTGAACCAGTTGGCTATTTACAATCGTGATCGGGACTAACGAGAAACAATTCCAGCTATCGGCTAGAGCGGGACAATTAAAACTAATCTCTGTGAGCCGCTTTCAGCCAACATAGTTCGTTGTCCAATAACAAAGATTTGAAGCAATTCACCATCAAACCATAGTAAACGTGTGGTGATCAATATCATTTTGATTTATTTCCAGTTTTTGAGAACGGCGAATATTCATACAAAGTCGTTCTCTCTAGCGATGACAGCAGAACGTGGTACGAAGCCGAGGAGATTTGCCGAGAATTTGAAGGCGGACATTTGGCGAGCGTTACGGACGAAACCGAGAACTCGTTCTTGAACCAAAAGATTCAGCTGCTGAGCCAGTCTCCCTCTGAGCCAGAACAGCTGTGGATCGGAGCCAAAGAACAGCAAGTGTTCGGGAGGGCATATCAGTGGGCGGATGGACGCCGTTTCCAGTAAGTCATTTTAGGGGGTCTTAACATGATATCGGGACGACTTTCGCCCCGGCGTGAGTTCACTCCGGTTCCTCTTACAGCTCTGTGTTCGTTTACATGATACCGTCGCGAGATTTCGCACCGAACGCAATTCTAGCTCCGGTGCAGGAACCGGGGTGAACTCGCGCCGGTGCGACTCGCGCGTGCATGAGATTTTTCTGTGGTATCATGTGAACGAGAAGGAACCGGAGTGAACTCGCGCCGGGGCAAAAGCCGTCGCCACGGTATGAACCTCACCCCGGTATGAAACTCACGCCGGTGAGAGTTTTCTCATGTAAACAGCCCCTTAGTGTGCGTGTATTTCTTTTCTTGAGGGTTTCTTTTCTTGAGCGAAGTGCTACGAAACTGAAATTTGGGAATTTCGCCCTGTTGTAATTTTTCCTTATTCCTGCAAATTTTAAAGCACCAAAAATTTCCGATTCGTTTAATTTGTTCATACTACATGGGTCTTGCTATTTGGCCGGGTGTTGAAGACTATCACAGTTTTGGTGCCTGCGTTTAATTATGTGACTAGAAGACTACTAGAATGGACTGCCTTGTATTTACGGAAACATAAAATCATCAGGGAAGTTTGTCAGTTCAAAACCTTCAAAATTCATACCTTTTCTTGAGGTGCACGTAATTAAAGACGAATTAAGCCTTAGAACGTTTCTTCTATTTCCACGTCAGGTAAGGCATGTCAGTCACCATTCTAGTCAAGCCGCTTTTTACGGCGTATCACATTTTGGTTCTTTGGAATATTCGCCTAACTTGACTTCGTGAGTGTGCTTGAGGTTCTAAGGGTTTCCACAATCTTTGGGCGCGTTCGATTGACCCTATTCCGGAATAAGAATACGTGGATTGATGATTAAAACTGTATGTTTGGCGCCTTTCGAAGCAGCAAGGAAAATAAAAATATGTTTAAAATAGCATTTTAGCGGATCTTTCACAATTTTAATGTGAATCTCCGTAAAAACGAAGGATTTTAAACTTATATTCCATGTATTCTTATTCCGGAATACGGTCAATCGAACGCACCCTTTGATTGTCTGTCGCCACCACTAAAATGTTCCTCTTTTATCAGGTACAGCGCAGCCTTCTGGGCCCCTGGCAAGCCTAACGCGGAATACAAGAACGAATATGAATTGTGTATCGCGCTGAAGTCCACTGGAGACCTGGCTGACTGGATTGATGCCGACTGTTATGAGCCAAAGGGTTATATCTGCAAAATTGAGGGTGAGCTACGAGATTAATCGCACATTTTATATATTACTCTTGTAATACGTCTTTTTATAGAGTTCTTATACATGATGAAAATGTTAATGACTAAAAAAATCTAACAAACGGTTTAGCAAAGTCAAAACACATCTGCCATCCTTGTTTTGAGAAACCACACGATACGTTTACACAAGCAAAATATGTTTCGGATAAAACTTCACCCAACAATCTATTATTTTCTCTCTCTTTTCCGCAAAGACTCAAAGGGGGGTTGGAACAGGAACAGCTGCTGAGTTGGCGAAGTGATTGTAAGCGTCAAAGACCCTGCACTTTAAACCTCAGGTGAATTGTACCTAACTTTATCCAGCTAAGTGGTCCCGGTGAAATGCCTCATCGCCCCTCTGAGGTGGAGGGAATGATACCAACTCAACAAATCCATTAAGCATATTTGTTTGGTGTTTTAGAGTGGTTTTCAATTGAGTGTCGAAAGTTATTCACGTTTTGCTTTGGTTTTGCATTGCTCCGCTTTGTGATTGGCCAGAAAAACTCCCGCCACTCTCTTAACCAATGAGAAACAAAAGCCAAAACCAATAGTGACTTCCACGCGCCTATTTTCCCGCGGTTTGCGTCGGCTACGTGTAATTGCTTCGTATTCTGATTGGCTCCTTGCACTGCTTACTTCTGTTGTGATTGGTCAGAGTAATTGCTTCGGTTTTGGTTTTACGACACTCAATTGAAAACTGCTCTACCAAAAGGGTAAATGTTGATCAAGATATTTTGCACTATCACAGGTGTCCCTCGAAGACTTGTGGACCGCAAGAGGTTCGGCTACGGTGAGTTTAATACACTACCATTAAATCAACTTGCTCTCGTTCCTTTGATGTAAACAGTCTGGTATACACAAACGGCACCGCAAACGCAAGCGGGAACACGGGAAAACACGTGTGAACGCGATATAAACCCGCTTACTTCAACATCGTTTGCTTTCAAATTTGCACTTGCGTCTGCTTCGTATATGCGAACCAACTTTTACTGAGCCAATTTTAAATCCTTGAAAACGGCGATTTGATTTTGTTGTTTCAATATACATGTAATGGTAGCAACTACTAACTGACCGTAAAATGAAAGCAAGGACTGTTTCGCAAATATTCTTTGCTCCTCCTTGTGGGAAGCGTACTTCTTAGGCAACGAGGGCAAGAAATACGGCTGCGCAGTTGACTCTTAGAGCAACTGAGAAAATAACGCTGAAGCTTTCTCTGATTTCTGGATGAGGTCTTAAAAAACTTGTACTTTTTACACCAGAGTTTGACAGCGGGCGCCACATCTACAAGTTCGTGTTCCTACAGTACGAAATGTTGACATGGCCTGAAGCAGAAGTATACTGCCGTGACGCTGAGGGTGGTCACTTAGCCAGTGTACGTAACGAGAAAGAGAGCAAATATATTGAAAAGCAACTGCGCATGCTCAGATACCACTTTGGTTTCTCCAAAATGTGGATAGGAGCTTCGGACCTGTATAATGAGAGTCATTTTACCTGGACGGATGGTGGCTCTTTTACCTACCAGCGCTGGGTCAGAGGGGAGCCCTCGGGTCGTCGCAGGGGCAGAGAAGAAGATTGTGCTGTGATAACCGCTGACCCACACTGGGCGCATTGGAAAGATGAATACTGTTTACATCACCTGCCTTTTATTTGTAAAATCAGAGGTGAGCTAATTCGTGTATAATTAAAAATTATGCCATAGATACGCATGTCCAGTAATAGCTATGGAGACGTACAAACAGCTCATTACTGGGTATGAATTCATGTAACAGCCCATTTTACAATTGCATGCTCAGTGACCTGGCCTATGAGTGGAAACGAGGCTGGCGGTGACCTTGTTTTCATACAGAAATCCCTTCCTCTCTCATGTAAATCATGTTCTTATCCTAACTAGTTCTCATTTGCAAGAGAAAGAAAGAGAGGTTTGTATCAAAACAAGATCACTTCCAACCTCGCTGCCACTCAAAGGCCAGGTCACTGAACAAACAATAACTGTAAAATGAGCTGTTCGAAGCTTGTTTTCATGTGACGATTATCAGAAGGAAACTAAGAAAAAAAGTGAATAAAAATACAATTTCCTGTCTCTTTTCAAATTTTGGGTCAAATAACTTGAAGAAAGCGCCAACCAATAATCCAAATCTAAATCTAAATTGGTGCTATGCAGAACCTCCCTAAGTAGGATATATGTGCATAGGGATGCGGTCAGCAGTTTCGGTCCTAGTAGTGGCTTTTGCGGGCAAAGCAAAATCGAAGGCGTTGATATAGTGTCGAACACACATGCTTATGGGACAGTGGTCGAACATTCTGGTGACATTCTCTCATTTCACTGCTGATCACAATTTACGTGTGTTCTTCGACTCTCGATAATCACCTTCGATATAGCTTCACCCAGCTTTTGCTTATTTAGTTCTTAATGTCTAGGTCTCGTACAAGGTACGACTTAAAGCATACAACAGATGTGGCATTCTAAATGCCACATCATGGGACTGAAAACTGTAATATCATGTGGTGCATATGCCTGATAATAGCAAAATATCTACTTCTTAACAACGATTGCATCTTTCCATTAGAATGTTTGGAAATGTTATGTGAGTACCTTTTTAATAATTAAGACCTCGTCCACGAATTATGATCGTTACTGTGTTCTTTGTTATGGACGCATTGTCAGTAAAATGTGTAAACGACCCCCCATATTAACACTGTTCTGTTTTCTTCTTAAACAGTTTGCAACCAGCGTGCGGACATAGGCTTCATCGTCGACTCCTCGGGGAGCGTTAGGATCAACGGATTCCGAAGATCCAAGGAGTTCATTAAATTCGTCCTTCGTCGGTTTAAAGTCTCCGAGAACGGCGTTCACGTGGGGCTCATGCGATTCTCGAGCAATGCAAGCACCATTTTTGGTTTTGAAGAATACTTTACTCACGACGAAATTAACGAGGCGGTAGACGAAATGAAATACGTGAGAGGCGGAACAAGAACTGACCGGGCTTTGAGGCTCGCAAGAAACAAATTGTTCCTGGAGAAGCCGGCCGGTATGTCCCGTCCAAACATTCCAAAATTCGTTGTCCTACTGACTGACGGTATTTCAACACAACCTGACATGACAGTCGTGGAGGCAAATTTACTGAAGAAGAAAGGGGTGCATATCATGGTAGTAGCCATTGGCCGGGCATCTTATTTTAAAGAACTGCTATCCATAGCGACCACCCCTCGTGACGTCATCACTGTCACCTCGTTCGCAAAACTGAAGAGAATCGTGGCTGATACAAAGGAGAAGGTTTGCGGAGGTGAGTGATTGTGACCAACATCGAATTTCTCCCTTCATTAACACCATTTTATCGATCATAAAGTTTGTAAGAATTAATTAACTGAACGAAGAAATTTACCCTAATAGTACCACAAAAAATATGGAGAACATGGAGAAGAGAATCGGCATGTTGACTTTGGCGTTGAAATCCCGTTAAAACACAGATCCACGCTGTTTCTTCAAAGCAAATGACCTGAGATTCTTTTAGAGCGTTTTTCAGTTGAGTTTCGTAAAACCAAAACCATAGCAATTACTCTGACCAATCACAACAGACACAAACAGTGGAATGAGCCAATCTAAGCAATTACATGTAGCCAACGCCAAACGCGGGAAAATGCGCGCGCGTGCAAGTCACGACGGATTTGGTTTCCCTTCCCATTGGTTTAAAGAGTAGCGCGAGCTTTGCTAACTAATCACTGAGCGAAATGAATGAAAGCCAAAGTTAGAGCGAATTATTTTCGACACTCAATTGAAAACCCCTCTGGGGTAATAATTAAGACGCCATAGGAAATGGTATGACCGGGTCTAACTTGATTCACAAATTAAATGGACTCAGCTGACATTTACAGCCCTGTCAAACTTGATGGTCTTCTACGTTTTCAGTAATAACTCAATTGTTCTAAGCAATATTACTGGCCACTGCAGCGTCCGCTGGACATTCACACTTGTAATGGACTCATGATCACAAAAGCAATATAAGTAATACGAGAATGAATGTATGAAAATCATATATGTGAACTGGGAGAATAGGGGGAGAGGGGAAGGCGGGAAACGGGAGTTCTAAAAGGGCGGGAGGCGTGAGGGAAATAATTTTATCCTGGGCAGGAACAAAGCAATAAAAGCGGGAGTCGCGAGTAAAAGGTACGGGGGAGAGAGAACAGAGTAGGGGAACTGGGAGATTTTGATGCCCCTGTTCCTCCTTGTTCCTTCCCCACCCCATGCTAGTCAAATCGCGTGATTCGTATAGGTAATCACATGATTTCGAGTGCAATAGACCTCTTTAGCTTGTACATTTTGTTTTCCCAATGTATGTCATGTGATGTTCCCAAGGGGATTTCATACATTATGCGTACATATGCACGTGAATAAGGCGAAATTTCAAAGAAACAGTTCTCTAGGGTAACATCACATGGCCTACATTGGGAAAACAAAAAATACAAGCTAAAGAGGTCTATTTGCAATAAATAAGCACAAGTAAATTACGGGCGAGTGCAATTTGTGGTCTTTGAAAAAATTTACAAGTGCTTATTTATTCCAAATTGTACGAGAAAAATCATGTGACTACTTATTAATAATATACACGAAAAACGTGTGTTGCATAAGCAACACCGGTGAATCACGTGCAAAAATAATTTATTCATCACGCGCAGGTCAAAATAACAGTTTCGTTAATGTTTTAAAGTTTTTGAAGCCGCAAAAACCGGCTGAAAAGTTGTAGGCTATAGCTATAAGACTGCTTTGTTTTACAAGTGTCTATCAAGTGCTGTATAATTATTACCTTCAGTATTTCTGGTTTATAATCTTCGTCTTGTTTGATGTTGTTTTCTCGGCGTAAAATGGCTTGAGCAAAGTGTTACCGTGTATAAGTTCAACGGGCTCATAACTTTCGATTTCGTCGGTAATTCCCTTCTGTAGACATCACTTTCTCCAAACAGACAGCCGAAAAGCAGTGCTTTTCGCACCGTGCTCGTTTTTAGAACTGTTTTCAGCTCCCCTACGAAAGGAAACCTGCTCAAAACGCGAAAAAGAAACAATTTTCAACGCGGCTCTAACTTACCGCGAACTTGTTGCTATAGAAACAGCTACGCTTTGATTGGCTAATTCAAATTTCTATTGTTTCTAAACCAATCAAAATACATTTGTAATTGAACTGTCACAACTTTGCACTCGTGTTACACGTTTTTGCACTATGTTGTCTTAAACAAAGAAAATTTGATTACTGAGCGATTGCCGACTGTTTTGCTATTGTTCATGTCGGAAAGAATCACTATTCTAATCAACATGCCAGCGACGTATCTAGTTTAGCACCCTGAATATGTATTTTCTTTTTTGATCTTTTAGATTAAACTGGCGAAAACATCAAACGTGTGAGTAATGGATTTCATCGCTTCTTGCTACAGAAACCAGACAATGTAACTACAGAGCTCACTGCAGCTAGGAGAAGCAAAAGACAAAGGAAATTCCTTTGAACTTTTTAACCTCAAATAAGCAAGACGGAATCTCGTTTGGGAGTTAATTTAAAGGCAAAGACAAATTAGGAACCAATTAATGTTATACCCATCTTAAAACAAGTGCATGACATCGCACCTTTAAAATGAGATAAGAACTAAATTCTGATCTAAGTACGTAAGAGTTTGAACAGCGGGCTGCTATCTCTTCAGCTTCCCAAAATTTCCTACTTCTATGAAAAGAAATAAGGCCTAGTTTCAAGGGGAAATGTTGAGAAGGTACTGTATCGAGTGCGCGCTCGAGGCAACTGCGAAGTATCTGTTACCATCCTTCCTTCTCCCCCCCCCCCCCCCCCTCCCCTACATTCTTAAACCAGTCTGACTCAGGATCAGCCCATAGTCACTCTATAAAGGAACCAGTTAAGACTCTGGCTGCCTCCCCTACATTCTTAAACCAGTCTGACTCAGGATCAGCCCATAGTCACTCTATAAAGGAACCAGTTAAGACTCTGGCTGATCCCGAGCCAAAGGGGGAGGGTGGAGGGCGGCGTGGCAGTGAATGGGGGCAAAAATCCAAGACTGAATTAAAACGTTTCTTCGGGGTTAATGGCCAACCCCCCCAAATTTCCGAAATTATTTCCCGCCCCTTCATTTAAACAAATCCGAAGTGACCCCACCTCCACCTAGCAATTGACAGAAAATTTAAGCATCTGAATTGCAGAAACGAGCCGCATGTGATAGAAATTAAATTTTGAAATATGTTAGAGTGTGGAAGTAAGTTATTCCGTCTTTGTTATATCTTAGACGCGGCCAGTTATGTCGCTCAATTTCATGAAATGTTCGTTAAATATTGTACTGTACACAAGTAACAATAAATTTGTAATAAATCTTTTTTAAATTATCACGGAAGATGTATACAAAGCATGTGGAAAAGTCAGATGCTTGTATTCTGGTTTTCGTTCTTGTATATTGTATGTGAAGAATAAATCTCTTTTTTTAGTGAATATTTTCGCTTTGCTTTTCCATCGTAACTTCATGTGTGAATGATATATGAAATGAATCATATATGAACTGCGGAAATGAAATCAAATGAAGAATGATCCTCGCAGTTGTGAACGCAATTTATGCAATTGCGAAAAGAGGCCTGAAAAAAAAAAAATATTCAGGACTTCGGGGTCGAAGTCTTGAATTTTTTTCAGGCTTCTTTTCGCAATTGCATAAATTGCGTTCACAACTGCGAGGATCATTCTTCATTTGATTTGGGTAACTTCATGTGTTGTTCAAGAAGCTCTCGTCGCGCTAAGACCCGACTGGTTTTAAGAAACCTTAAAAAATCCCGACTCATTCCCCACCCTTATTTCTTCAATTGTTCAGTTCAGTTCCTTCCGCCATTTTTACTTTGATGTGTCCACGCTACTTCTCTTAATCATAAAAATTACAATTTCCTCGATTGTGATTGGTTTAAAAAACTCCTATTTTCCACTAATTCACTTGCCAAGTTGTTATCGGACAGTTTGTTATTGGACACTTTGTTATTGGACAGTTTGTTATCGGACAGTTCAATAAGCCAATCACATTCAAAGTAGTATTTTAAATCAAGCAATCACATTCAAAGTTGTAGTTTAAATCAACCAATCACAACCTTGGTTACACTCACCATACATTTTGATCGTAGTCAATTTCAGAGCGACATTAAACAATTTACGCTTTCTTTTGTCAGTCTTTTAATGCAAAATTTCCTTCCCTTTTATAACTTGGCCCTTCTTCTTTTCTCGGAAATTGTAATTTTTAATTGGTAATAAGACTTTGTGTCGTCCAATTCGGTCTGTAATCATACTCGTGATAAACAAATCGGACTCCCGCTGCGCGGTCGTCCGATTTTGTTATCACTCGTATGATTACAGACCGAATTGGACTCCACTCAGTCCTATTACCATTACTTATCAAACGATACTATAACAATAGTGTGCAAACAAGTGCCCAGTCATTGGGGGTAAGTTTTCTATTAAGCGATTGAGCATATAATAAACGAAAGCGTCAATTTGAGTCAAAATATATATGAATTATTGGCCAAGCGTGAGGTCAAGATAGTGGGATATTGGCCAAGTTCGTTTTTTCCGTGTTTATGGACCGAATAAACACGTAAATCAAGAACGATCAGCTTTGTAATAAACAGAGTAGGGTAAGAATAGACGAAAAACTTACTCGTGATTCTGGACGCTTTTGACTAATAATTGGGACAAAGAATTTTTGGAGCTGCAAATATAAAACAGAATTTTTTTTACCAACACCACTTTTATTTTCCAGTTGAATCAGCTGCATCCACCTTCCCAACACCACTTTTATTTTCCAGTTGAATCAGCTGCATCCACCTTCAACAGTAACCGACCAAACACAACTGACTCAGTGGTTACATATCGAACCCTCTTAGTCTTACATTTGCGGCTACCTTAACCCTAACCACTTTGCTTATAACTATCTATTGTCCCCTGCCCTGCTGTGTCTGCTTCGGAGCTTTATCACTCAGAATTATTTGGCCACCTTATGAAGAGCTTCTCTGGCAGAGAACCCCGACACCCGACGGAAAGTCGCAGGGGATGTCATTCCACCTTCCGGCATTGCTGGTTGTTGCATATACGTGGACACAATCCTCGGGTCTCCCCAAATAGTTGTTTGGTTCCCCAGTATTCCACGCGTTGTAATTCCCCTGTAGCGGTGAGCCGTCAACCCAGTGGAATATATTATCAGGCTTTCCAAAGAGGCCAAGCCACACGCCCCACTGAGTTCTTCCCGTCGTGTTGCTGGTCAGGTTGAAAATGAACTGGTTTTCCGCGGCTGACCTGATGATCGGAAGGTCTGCTCCCATAGCCAGACACTTATTACGAGCAGCGCCTATTTTCTGGACGGGAGTAATGTCGATGTAATAACACGATACGTAATCAGTTACCCAGTTAGGAGGACATTCTGAATGAGTACGAATGTTATAAAGAAATTATGAATTAGTAAACAAAATCGCACCACCTCGAATGCAATTCGAAAGTTCTGCACGAATACCTATTTACCTACCATTTGTGATTAATAAGGAGAGCGTGGTCCTATTCGAAGCATACACAATCCCCGCATTACACTAGGTCTCCTAGTTAACCTTTAAGGGGTGGACTTTGTTGGCAAGATGAAAGACAGAAAATGTCAATCCTGCATAAAGGAGATCTGGGCCCAGGTTTTCAAAGCATGATTAAGCTAATCCCGTGTTAGTGTGGACTTTGGCTTCGATTTAATTAATGTTCAAACCGGGCCCTCGAAGCTAAGCTGCCGCCATGGCAACACAGCAATATGCACCTTTCCCAAAGCCGTTTGCAAGTTTCAGTATATGTCGTGATATTCTTGATTTTTTTTACTCCATACTGTGCACACTTGTTGACGTTATCGTCAATAATAATAATAATAGTAATAATAATAATAAAAGAATATTTCCACAACAAGCGAAGACATCACAAAGAAAGGAAACACAATTCTCAGATACATATAGCAGTTTAAATCTCAAAATTGACTCCTTTCATTTCTATAACACCATAAACAGATTCAATCTCTACCTACCGATGCAGCGGTCAGCTTTGGCAGACAGGTCATCGAGTAGTTGCAGGACCGTTGCCCTCCTCTTCCTGAATTTCTTTGGCTTAATCAATTCCTTAATCTTGTTTATATCTTCCTTTAGGCTCTCGGCAACTGCCGTATGATTCATTTCGGAAGCAGACCCTAGAAGGAGTTTTGAGTTTCAAAACCGGCAAATCATTTCAGATACAAGTATGCTCCATTCATTTCTATGAAAATTAAGAAATTCATCCTCTACCTACCGACGCAACTTTTAGCTTTTGAAGACAGGTTATCGAGTAGTCGCAGGACCTTGGCTTTTCTTTACCTTCCTAGAGTCTTCTTGGCCAGTTTCTTAATCTTACTGATGTCTTCCTTTAGGTCCTGTGCAACTCCCGTATCATTCTCTCTGGTGGCTGAGGAAGCTGTAAACAAGTTTTGTAGTGATATCTTGTTCAGTTTGTTATCATTACTACGTGTACAAGCATATCGTTAAGACGGTGGTTTAAAGTTCTTTAACACCACAACTTGGCTTAGTTCATTACCCTTCTTTTCACCTTAATCCCCACCACAAAACTTGTTCCAACCAAACCCAATACAAAAGCATTCCATCGCCGGGGTGCATGGAATTTTCAGGAAGAAATACGTTCGTAACAAAAACAAAACCAGTAAACAAACTTTAACATGATAAGGACCCATCTTTCCAAGTAACGAAAAACGTGTGAAGGCTCGATGGGTTTTGTTCGTATTCGGCAGAACTGTATTCCAACTCATTGCTTACCATTTGCGTTTTTACCCTCAAACTGAATACACTAAGTTTTCCTGCTTTAGGTTATTGGGCATACAACAACAACAAAAACTTTATTATTTTATACCTTACAATTACAAAAAGCATTTGAACGTGGGCCCCCTATGACAGACTAACTAAGATCTGAATCAAGTGAATAAGTGCCTACCGTTAGGCTCTCTCCGCTGGTTTGCCTCTATGATTAACGGCAACATGATAAAGAAACCAATAAGCAGCCTCTCTTTGACGACCATCTCTGATTCTGCTTGGAAAACAAAACAAAACAAAAACAAAAAAATCGCACTGGAAGCCAGAGAGAATGTAGGGAAGGGAAGGTTAAGAAACATCACGAAGGGCCAGGGACCGTGCAGGGGCCTCACTTCCAACGCTTTAGCGTGAGTCAACTCGGGGGGCTCGGGGACATGCTCCATCGAAAAATTTTTAAATTAAAGTCCTCTGAAATGGCTAGAAATGCATTTAAAACTAACATGGTGTGGTGAAAAATATACTTTCATCAACAAAAAGCGGTGCTTTAAAACAATAATTTAATTACCTTTTCGCTTAACTAATCATAACTGGCAATTAGTAAAGTATCCACAAAGCTCAACTCAACATAGGATTGCCCTCGAGACATTGCACTGTTGAAAATTGGTGGGAAGGGGGGGGGGGGGGGGCTAAAGCCCCCCCAGCCCCACCCCCTGCGCGGTACCTGAAGGCACAATAGGAAATGATATTATAAGGGATGCACAGAAAGCTTCAAAGAAAAACTATCATGCATGTTCCTTCACTAGATAAATTATGCACGCTGCGTGTAACATCATTTTATTGTGAAAAGAGGCAGCAATAAATCACTCACCTTTATTCAATTCATTTTGAAAATGATATTTTTCGCAATAGTGATGAGTTATTTAGTTATGTGGGAAATCAAGCCCACTCACGCTATCAACAAAGACCGAAGCAAACTGGAAGAGTATTTTTTTTTATATACTTTACAAACTGCGATCAATGTAAAGCTCTATCGCGAGATGCGCGCTCAAAATTTTGTCCCCCTTTCTTTCATGATTTTACAAAGTTTGCGAAGAAGGAACACTAACAGGGGAACGGTGATGAAATTGAACAAAATTAGGCCAAATTCAGAGAAGAATGAAAACAAAAATTAACTTGAGGTAAAATTGATTTGATGAGCATCAGGAAAAACATCCTATGACTATTTTACATTTGGCGCAATGATATTTTACCTACCCGGGATATGGTTCCAACGAAACGAATGAGTTGAATGTGATTCCTTTGGTGTGAAACTTCAAGAGCTGTGGAAAATGAATATGTGGAACATTAATTTCAGTCAAGGACCAACCGAAAATTTCAAGAAACGCACTGGACAGAGGAGAGGCCAAGCAGATGGAATTTCATGCAATATTCTATCAATGAAAATAGCTATTTGCGTTAAGAACACTACATTTCGGAGTCATCATCAGGGTGTCAAAAACATCAAAGAAAAGAGAGCTAAAGTAACAGAGCAAGTTATGGATTTAGCCCCAGTTCACTGATAAGCAAGTCAAACTTTACTTTTAACTTACCTGGACCAAGGCTGATGTCGTAAGATCCTGAGAAAATTCTTTCTTTCTTCAAAAGACCAGCAAACTTATAAGGAAAAAGGTGCTGTAAAGGTCTATCTTCATTGGCTCTCCTCGTAGGGATAACGTCAGATGACGAGAATCGGCGATTTAAGGGTCGAACAAGGTCAGCTGCCCACGAACGCAGCAATATCATCGACTTCCTCAGTTCCAGAGCCTTGGCCATCTATTGAAGTTTCCAACGCAACCGCTTTCTTGAAGGTTGGCATTCTTCGGCGAATGATTCTCGAGCCAAAGTCATGCAACATTTGTTTACAAAAATAAAAAAAATGTTGAACAGCATGACGCTTGATTGTTGATGGCTGTTGATGATTTTTGATGATGTATGTCTTCATTTGCTTTGTCGTTCATCATGTTAAGCGGTGTTGAACGGAATGGCACGAAATGTTAAACAACTTTGGTCAACGCGTTGAATGGTGGTTTCAACATTCAACACGGCGTGACACATGGATCAACAATTGTTTATCAACAGTCGCAACATTTGTTGCTCCGGCGAAAAATGTTGACCCGTTTCGGTTTTTTCAAACTTTGTTGGTAAGCAAATCTTGCTACATACTGGCACCTGAGTTTTTAAATCAATATTGGTTGGATGTTTGGCAAATGATGAAGGGCAAAACAACATTGAGCTATAGCCGTTAAAACAGTTTTAACATCAGTTCAACATTTTTAAAACTTCGAGGCAAAAGAACTGGAAACAAGCTTTTTTAAAAAAATTCCTTATGTGCGCGTGCGTTTCCTCAACAAACGTTGCACAAAGTGATCAAATGGCTTCAAAACGATCCAACATTTTCGTGAACACAGGATCGAAATGTTGAAGCGATTTTGAATGAGTTTTAATTTACTTTAACACGCTTTAAAAGTTTTCTACACTTTCAATATTGTGTCGCAATCAACATTTAATTCAGCTAAATGGTAAATGATTGAAAGAAATGTTGAAATCGGTATAAACTGACCTTGAAATACTTGGAAATTTCCAACAAGCGTTTAATCTCTCAACGTCATTAAACCCTAAAATATCATTGCGAAATTTCAAATCAAGACGAAGCCTTCTTCATGCATTCGTCAAAGAGAAGAGACAGCCTGTGTTTAGCTTACAATAGCCAGAAGACATATTATAAACTTGATTTATAACTTACCTGACAGTAGGGAAAAAATACGCTTGATTTATATTTTCTGTGACATTAAAACAACATCGTTAATAGCCGTAGGCGAAGTTTTCATTGCTTACTTCTTTCAGCATTTGCACTTTTTTTTCTTACGCAAATTTTCTTCGGACGTAGGTTAATCCTAAGTTGTGAAAGGTGTAGGAACACGTCCAACAACAACATGTTCGAATGCCATCAATTATCGTCCCACGAAGAACCAAAATATTTTTCAGTAGAAGTCAATACAGTTTGACCTTCGTCGAAACATGTGAAACCTGGCTCTGGTAGATGCCATCGAGGCCATTTTTCTATTGAAACGGAGGCTTCGATTTCAGACCACACGCTATCGCGTAAAAAGGTCTGCGAAGATAGCTATTCCCAATTTTTTGGTACTTCTATGAGAAACGAGTCAATACGTAAGAGATACGGCGTCCATTTCCTATATTTCACAGCTTACAGTATTCTCCTTATGCAAGTAATAATCTTTGCAAGGACGGCCAAGATTCAAAGCCAGTTTGGTTTTTAGAAGCTGGAACGGCTTCATCAGGTAAAAGCTGCTCCTCAGATAAAGCTTTAGGCTGATGAAAACAACTCGCTCCGTCCATGATCGAACCACAGATCGAGGCGCCATCATGTGTCAGCTACAGTGAATGACTGCTAATGAAGGCAAACAGCTCTCACAAAATGTGTGCGGGCAACTGAAGAGTTGTGAAAATATGCGAAAGAATGTATTCGCTGTTGCTCGTTAAACCAATCGGTGCTAATTATACGAGAGTATATTTACTTCATTGTATTGTATTTTTATTCGTGTTTGAGAAGCCTCGCAAAAATCATGCTTCGTGTCTCATCCCTGAGGGGTTCCAAACACCTCGAAACATTAAACGCACTCCGCCTTCGGCGTACGAACGTTGTGCTTTCATCTGTTTCTCGGTGTTTGGAGCCCCTGATGAAATACTTACACTCGTTTTAGCTAGCAAACCACTCTTAGAGCTCTTCCTCACGCTCGTGCGGATGAAGGATGAGGGTAATTTGTCGATGCAGCCTAACAAATCAATCGCAGCCTACATTGGCTTAAAATCTTCTGTTATTTTTACTTTGTCTGTTTATTTTTACTCTTGCTTCTAGTAAAAAAGGCAACATGCTGTATGTGCTTTATTTTAGCTCAATAATTGATGATACATCAAGGTTAATTCCTTTTTTTCCTTTACAGTCATCTTAGTCATTCATTAGATCTTGCGTTCAACTCAGCACGAAGAGCGTGAATAACTAAACTAACTTTCTCAATACCGCTGAGCTTCTAATCTCGATCTGAACATTTACATACAGAGGACGTTACGTATAATGACGTGCAGTGGTTAACGATAAACATAAACTAGAATTTTTTTACTTTCTTTCAGTTTATGGTAGAGTGCTTCTCATCAGCAAAGAATCCAAGATGTAGGAGGAAAGTAATTAGAACTGAAGAATTGTAACCTTTTACGGAGGTATTGATCTGGAAACGTTTCAACATTCCAAGGGGACTGGGGCCGAGGAAGTCTGAAGTCAAGCATTCTCCATTTTAGAAGATTGAGTGGCTCAACAGTAACCGCGATCGAGCGTAAAATTTAAGCCCAAAACTCCATTTACTCTGAGATCAAGATAAAAGATGGTGGGTTTGTTGTGGGATTGGGACTTTGTAAATCAATTTAAGATGTCAGGAGTCCATCTGACGGGCTGCTGACGATATGCCAAAATAGTTTAGTAACCATTTAGTGAAGCAGTGCTGAGGGAATCACACAATAAAACAGAAACAGACAGCGTTTACCAAACTCCAAGTATTTCGCGATTTAGTAAACTCACAACAACAACAAGCTTTACTTGCGACCGTAAAATATTACAGTATTGCGAAAGCAAATCAAGGAGCTAAGAAAACAAGAATTGAACTAGTTTGATAACAGTTTGTTTCGTGAATCAAAACATGAAGAAATAAAAAAAAGTATCAGCATTTAACTATCAAGGTAAAAACCTTCCTTGGCAGCCTTTTCTTTCATGCTTCTTATTTTCTTTCTTTATTTTCTTTTTACGTTTGACGGAGGTTAAAGCGCAACAATATCGCCGACTGCCTCTGTCCCAGACTACTTGCAACATCTTTTACGTATACACGTTTCCAAAGCAACTGCCTCCTTAAAGAGCAGCATTATTTTATCGCTTTCATAATTACCTTTGCTTCATAAGTAACATTCTTGGAAATTTCAGTTAAACGTTTGAGCTCTTGACTTCAGTGCTAAAGTTGGGATAAAAACTGGACATCGTTTTGATTGAAAATTTGTCGAAGGACGAAAACAACATGAAATGTCTGTTGATTTATTGTGCGTGAGATAAGCAAAAACTGAAAGTTCGTAATAACTTTTGTGACAATAAAACAATGTCAAGCATTATAAATCTTCCTAAAAGAAGGTTTCATTGTAGAGAGATATTGCACTTGTTCAGTGCTTTGTTTGGAGCTTTCTGCTTGCAAATAACTAAATATTGCACTTTGAAAAGTTTCACGCCCCAAGAAATATTCTTATTTAGCTCTTCAAAATTTTTTGTTAGTACTTTGGGTGGTAGCGAGAGTAAGATTGTTTGTTAGGTTCAAAATGCCCGATTTTTGAAGGTCAAACCATGCACTGAAGTTCTTGCTCAATTTTTCTCGATGACACAGTGTAAGCGTGTTAATCTCTTAGCATACCAATTTCATTTCAAGCTCTTCTGATAAATGCGTATATGGATGTAAGTTCAGAATTCAAACGTTTCCATGGTTATTAGGGTGACCCATCAGCGTTTTGTGTCCGCGGTTAACAGTTAATTGAAACTTGCGAATATTTTACTTAGACTATCAATCAATGGATGCAGCTTGTGGAAGTATTAGACCATTAACCTTTGGGTGGGGGTCAGTTGCCTTGGAAACTCAGTTACACTAGAACTCACTCAGCAAGGGGACTGGCACTGAGGAAGCCAGTAATATTGGTGCGCTTTTAAGCAATTAATTGAACTCTGTGGGCTAATAGTCGAATACTGACGTCATCAGCAGCAAGCCAAAGGTCGAGCTGCATTAAGGTCTCATCTCCTTGCTTTTTCAAGAAAAGAGCATTTCCCTTAATAGCTCACAGCTTCAGCCTTGGTCCAAGCTCAAGTCAACTGTGCCAGTGCTCAATTTACGTAGGGAACCTTACGCTGGGACTCCGATATCTGGGCTAGGTAAAATACGTTTGTCCCAAAAGCGAAAAAAAAATCGTATTAGGTAACCTAATATAGAGAACTCATAGAAATTAATTTAGAAAATTTTAATTCTACTTAGAAAAGAATATCAAGAGGTAAATTGATTTTTACACATTCCAGTTACTTCTGCCGCAACCACATGCGTGCTGGAGTGGTTCATGTGGACAGAAGAACTTTAAGGAGCTGTAAGGCTAATTTAAAAGTATTAACAATTACGAACAACAAAGGGAACATTTTTCGATACATAATTAAAAGGCTGCTGTGGCTTGACTGACAAGAAAAGGAGATGCACTCGACGGAATCTTCAATTTCGAGCAAGAGTCCCCTCACAGAGTACTTAACTGTAACGTCCATACCCCAAACATCGCCAAAATAACTGTAACAACCAACTGAAATACTGAAATGCAGTACAGTGCAGTTAAGTTCGTGAGTTGCTAATATTGACGGCATGAATTTTTCGTATTCACGCTATCGTATAAATGTTTCAACAAAATGCATTGAAAATAAATAGCACTCACTATTGTCTTCGTTTTTCTCAGCAGAATCCGTGATGGCTATCAAAGAAACAGTAATATTTCTTTCCCTTGTCGTGTTTGCAATGACGATAGAGGCTAACCACCGCTTAAAGGCTTGAGGTAGGCTCTCCTGTAGCTAGAAGACATAAGGAGCGAATTGAGTATCACACTTATTTTAAGTCTTGATAAAATTATTGTCGTCACGTTCAAATATCCAACAAACTGAAGTGGTAAAAATGTACAGCCTAACAAGGCCTAACAAGGCCGAAACAGCTGTCCATGGCTGCTAATGCTTGGGCTCAATCTTTGCTTTGGTAGATTTAAGGGGTAATGCCCGCTACCATGTGGCCTTAGTGCCTTTAGAGTGGCTTCAGCTTACCAAATCACATTAATTTGTGAGGTATATCCTGGAAAGGAATTCCAGCCGAATATGCTCAGAAACTGAGCATAGTAATTGGTTAACCTTTTTGTAATTTAAGAGTTTTAGTTCTCACCTAACATTTTTGTAGTAGATGGGAAGTTTTCCATTGGGGTGCCTTTGAAAACTGAAGCCTTAATTTGTAGTGTAGATTAAGGTGAGGAAAAAATGGTGCGCCAGACTGGAGTTCAATCCTGATGGCTAAAATAAAATCAACTTTAAAACTGACAGCACGCCAAGTTTTTTGGTGAAATGAAAATCATTAATATGTCGCTTCAAAACACGTTTCCAGGCTCTGCTGTCACAGAGTATGACGCGGACATTGGACAAAGCCTAAAGGACGATATACAAGAAATCAAGGAATTGGTTCAGAAGAGACGATTCCGCCGGAAGAGAAGAGCAAAGGTCCTGCAACTTCTGGATAATCTGTCAGTAAAAGCTGAAAGTTGCAACGGTAGGTTAAAGGTGAAATCTTTCATTTTTCATTTTTCTTCTGAACTCGGGAAGTAGGAATCTGATCTGATTTGATCATCTGAAAGCATAATAATTTCTCCAAAGTTTGAAATTCAGTTCCGAGAGGCCACTAGGCCGATTGAAAGAGCAGACTAACGACTGTTCAAAAGTTGTTTAACTTTCGCAGGGATGAATGTAAACCTGATTTCCCTAACTCGACGTCTCTGCTCCTTCTACATACATACATACATACATACATACATACATACATACATACATACATACATACATACATACATACATACATACATACATACATACATACATACATACATACATACATACATACATACATTACTTTATTTACCCTCGGATTTTAGAGTAGCTTATGCAGCTAATATCTCCGAGCATTTAACCATTAGGTGAGAGATAGACCAGCACACCGGGAACTACGTCCCCTACTCTTTTCTAACAATGTGTGGGTTCTTTTCCGTCCCACAGAATCAATCATGAAGAGTTGTGAGACGGGGCCTACGGTTTATCGTCCTTATCCGAGAAGACTAGAAAGTCTAACCATTTGCAGATGTTATTACAAAGGCAGCACTTTCTACTCAATTATTTAAAGACCCTGAGTGTTGGTCCTGCTGGGGTTTGAACCCGCGACCTCCCGCACGCTAGTCCGGTGCTCTACCACTGAGCTAACCGGTCGGCGGTTAAGACCCGGTCTATACCCTGTATTGCAGTGAAGATAATCGGTGAATAGTAAACTTATACAGTTCGTGTTGGTTGCACCTCAGTGGTCATTCCTCTTCGGGAAATCCGCTTTCTGTATGAAACTCGGGAGATTTCACTGCTTCTTTTGCTGGAGAGTCTGAAACAGATAGGTGGTGAATCTAAAGCAGTCTTAAGTTAATGATTTCCCTATGTTTTTCTATTCTTACTTATTCAGGTTGTCCAACTGGCTGGGTTTCTAACGGAGTATCATGTTATTATGTCGAAGTCACCTCGATAATAATGCGTGACGCGCGACAGAAATGCCAGAGCATGGGAGCAGATCTCGCGATCGTGACGTCGAAAGAGGAAAACGACTTCATTTTCGAGCTTTTAAACAAGCACGAAGGAATAACACAGCATGGTGCCTGGCTTGGCCTTCAACGAAAGGCGGGAAATTCGACGTTCTACTGGTTTGACGATACGTCACTGGAGGGAAATTATGACGGGTAGAACCGAGGGGAACCGAACGGGCCAATATGGCGCGAGCAGTGTGTGCACATATATGGACCACCGAGCCGAGGCGCAGGGACATGGAATGACGTAGAATGCACCTTAGGGACCTCTCTGCTCTGCCAAAGGCCGAAATAAAGTGGCCGGTTTATTCTCAGAGATAAAGCTGTGAACCTGGATTGCATGTAGTAGTAAAGATAGTTGTTTAGAGGATTAAAGTTAAGTGACTATGTTCAAGTAGCTGATTGGGTTTCGCTTAATTGTAAGAGCGCTACCAGCGTTCGCGAGCTGCATACACAGCTTATGCATTTTTTATTGGCTAAATCCTGAGTCAAATGAGGAATAAAACTGGCGATGTCAGCGAAAATGTGTATTGCTCTGTATTTTCAATTTTTCCTATCTTCTTTTTCAAGCTTTAGCGATAGGTATTTCATTGAAGCAATAGATCACATTTTCAATCGGTTTACTAGCATGATAAGAGCACTTATGTTGTTGGAAGAACACGAGATAAGCTTGTAAATACCTGTTTGCCTTGAACGAGTATGATCTTAAACAAAAGTGGCTGATCACCCTAGAAAACGAACCAACCAGAAGCCATCATTGTCTGTCATGGACTACTGACGCTCACTACTAGTAGTAGCAAATAATGATCAAGGAACGAAGAGAAAATAAGGAATATTGGCTGTTTCCTTAACTCTAAGCAGAAGGGTGGACGAACGACATTTTGGACCATCGTGAACAGTCTTGAACGGAAAATTCGCCAAAGCCGTGATTTTGTATCAAAAAATTCAGCCACCGATTTTTCCGTCTTTGAAACTAGGCGAGCCTTATATGAAAGTAATAAGCAAAGGACCGCCAACGATAATGCTGTAAAATGTAGGATCTACAAGAGATCTAATCAGTCCCAATGAGGACGAAACAGCTGTCCATGGTTGCAACCCTACTTTATCGAGTCTCTGTCATGTTGGTGTCTCGCAAAGTCACTTTTTTCACGTAGTATCAGCCTTGCTTGTTACATGCATCTTCGAGCCTTATATGACGTCCAAAAATTGGGTTTTTGCACTGAGACTGCATCGCATTTGTCTTTTGAGATGACTTTGCTGGTTCGAGAAGTTGAAGTCTGTTGACCGTCCTCTAATGTAAATAAGGCCGTCCTTTTGAGTTTGAGACTGCTGAAAAAACAAATCTCTAACGAAGATATCAAGTTTTTATGCTGCTGATGATGATTATGGTGATCCAAGAGATGATCATCGGCTTGGCTGATTGTAGTATCCATACCTACGCACGCACGCAGTGCGGACCTACATTGTATCACGTGACCCAAAATAAATCAGTTCTTCCAATATGGCGTGTGTGTCTTGTTGAGTTTGTACATTGGCGACGAGGATTCGCGGATTATTGAGAAGAAAACCGAAACTTGAAAGAGAAAATCAGCCAAATCCAAGAGACCGAACCCAAGTACTAAGAGACCGAAAATTTAAAAGAAGACAATAAGAAGAAAGCAAGAAAACAGAAGAAAACCTCGCGACCACGCGCCGATCAGAAATATGCCACCGCCGGACGAGGCAAACCAAGGTGGAGGTGAAGGAAACGCGAACAATCCGACACAAATAAGAGTATTCAATGTGGGAAAATCACTTAAAATTGAACCATTCAAGATCCCAGAGAACCCATTGGAGATTGGGAGAGCGTGGCAAGAATGGCTGGAAGATTTCGAAGACGAAACGTCGTACTTTGAAATCGTTGAGATAACCGACCGCGTGAGCGCCCTGAAAATCTACGGCGGCAAGGAGATCAAGAAACTCGCTCGCAACCTGCCTGACACCGCACCGGTGGTTGGGGACGATGAATACAAGCGACTCAAAAGAAAATTGGATAATTATTTCCTGCCGAAGAAAAACAAACACCACGGGAGATACACATTCAGCAAACAAAGACCAGCTGAAGGGGAGAGTGTCGTCACATACGCGGCGCGGTTACGCGAAAAATCAAAGGATTGCGAATTTGGCGAACAAACCGATGACAGAATCCTGGAACACTTGATACAAACCGTCAAAGACAACGACCTTGTGAAGAGAAGTATTCAGAAGAAATGGAATCTCGACCGATTTCTAGAAGAAGCTAGCCAGCGCCAAGATATCAACCAGCAAGTCAAGGATATGAAAGAAGATTTCAAGATATCGAAAGTTGAGCGCCGACCAAGAGATTTTCAGAAGAATGGAAAGTGGGACGGGAAAAGAAAACCGAAGAAACCGCCACCACTCCCCAGGAAGCCACGAGACAAGAAAGAAGAGAGAGGCAAAGGCTGTGGTTACTGTGGGAAGACAGGAGCACACCCTCCAGGTCGAAACTGTCCAGCATACGGGAAACAGTGTTTAAAATGTGGCAAGTACAATCATTTTGCATCGTGTTGCAGAGTCAGTACCCAAATTCAAGAAGAATCTAAAGAAACTAGAAGAGGGCGAATCAAGAAAACAACAGAGGCTGAAGAATCAAGCAGTGAATCGGATGACGATTACATCTACCTTCAGGAGACAGCACAACACCTACACCGAGTGAAGAAGATAAGGTCAGGTCCAAATCAAGACACTGTGCTAATCCGTATTGGAGACATTGACGCCTTTGTTGAACCTGACAGCGGGGCAAGTGCAAATGTAATGGATGAATACCAATTCAATGCCCTCAAACACAGATCAAAGGAGATTAAGGAACTAGAACCAAGCAGGGACACACTCAAGACACTACAATCAGACCTGATAGTTAAAGGCGAGTTTACAGCAACACTGCGGAACCAGAATCGAGGCGCACAGAGCAAGTTTCTTGTCATCGAAGGGAAGATGGACTCTCCGCCACTTCTTAGCAAGGGAACATTGTTAGAGCTCGGCATGCTCAAAATCGACCCAGAAGGGAAACTCAAAGAAGCAAATGAACTGAGAGTCAAAACTGCAAAGACATCAGATGACAGCATTGAAGCGCTAGTGAGTGAATACAGCGACGTATTTCAGGGGATCGGTTGTTTTCGTGAGAAGAGCACAGGCAAGAAGATTGAAGTCAAGCTAGAAATGGAACCAGACGCAGTACCTGTAGCTCAGAAACCACGCCCTGTACCATACCACCTCCAGAAACCACTTAGAGATTGGCTCGACCAAGGAGTGAAGGAGGAGATATTTGAGAAAGTTCCAGACGGAGAAGCAATCACATGGTGTTCACCACTCGTGGTCCAACCCAAACCAAAGTTCACAGATGTAAAGAATGAAGAATTAGCATCCCACATGATCAGAGCAAGCATCGACATGAGGATTCCAAACCAGTCCATGAAGCGAAGCCGATGGGTTCAGTCACCAAGAGTAGAAGACTTCATCTACCGCCTACACGATTGCAAAATCTTCACAAAACTAGACCTCAGGCAAGGTTACCACCAGCTTGCTTTAGACCCTTCCACAAGACAAGTAGCAACATTCAGTACGCCTTGGGGAAACTACAGACCCCAACGACTGGTGTTCGGAGCGAAATCATCACAAGACGTCTTCGATGAGGCCATGTTCAGAATCTTCGGAGACATCCCGCATTGCTTAAACCAAAGAGATGACATTCTCCTGGGTGGAAGAGACCAGACAGAACACAATGAAGTACTGGAGACCGTCCTCAAGCGAGCAAGAGACCGTGGAATCACGTTTAACAGAGAAAAGTGCCAATTCGGAAAGGAAGAGATTGAGTTCTTTGGACATGTCTTCACCAAAGATGGACTGAGGCCATCACCTGACAAAGTGAGAGCAATCAAAGAGAGTGGAGTACCTGAAAGCAAAGAGGCAGTGCGAAGCTTCCTTGGAATGGCAGGTTACCTGGACAACTTCATCAAGAACTATGCAGCCATAGCAGCACCACTCTACCAGCTAACCAGGAAAGAAACCAAGTTCCACTGGGGCAAACAAGAGGAGGGAGCATTCAGGAAGATACAAGAAGAGATCTCAAGTGACAAGACCATGGCATTCTTTGACCCAAGCAAACCCATAATCCTCCGTACAGAGGCAAGCTTCAATGAAGGCCTATCAGCAGCCCTGCTCCAAAAGACAGACAGAGGCATACAACCGGTGCACTTCATCAGCCGAACAATGACAGAAACCGAGAAGAGGTACAGTCAAACTGAGAAAGATGCCTTGGCAATCAAATGGGCCAAGGAGAGACTGAGAATTTACCTGCTCGGAGCACCAAGATTCAGAATCGTGACCGCCCACAAGCCACTGGTACCTTTGTTCAACAAAGTAAAGGCCAAAGTACCACCAAGAATAGAGAAGTGGATCATGGAAATGCAAGACGTAGACTATGAATTAGTGTACGAGCCAGGAAAGGACGAAGCAGACCCTTTAGACTTCCTCTCCAGACACCCTCTGCCCGAGACAGGAGATGACAGAACCGAGAAGATAATCAGATGGAACATGAATGCAGAGCACGCCGTGGTGATTACACGAATCAGAGAGGAAACTCAGAAAGATGAGGTCATGCAGCGATTAGCAAAGAGAATCACTAAAGGCGACTGGGAGAAGCACAAAAGAGACAAGGACCTGGAACCCTTTCAGCACGTCAGACAAGAGCTATCCATTGCAGGTGGACTCATCTTCAGAGAAAACCGAATTGTCCTACCACAAGCGCTTCAGAAGAAAGTGGTAAAGATCGGTCACAGCCTGGGACACCTTGGGAAGACCAAGACAAAACAGATGCTGAGGGACAAGTATTGGTTCCCACTGATGAACCAACTGATCGACACAGCCATCGATCAGTGTTATGAGTGTCAAGTGGCTACCAAAGGCAACCGAGAGGAGCCTATCAAGGTGACCAGCATACCAAACCGTCCGTGGGACGTGGTATCGATCGACCACAGTGGACCGTATCCAGACGGGCACTACAACCTCGTTCTTATCGACAAAAGAACCAGATATCCAGTGGTAGAGACAGTATCGTCAACAGACTTCCAGACCAACAAGGAGAGATTAAAGCACATCTTCGCCACCTACGGAACACCGAGGAGGATTGAAAGTGACAACGGGCCACCATTCAATTCTAAAGAGTTCAATGAGTTTGCTGAACAAGAAGGCTTTCAGCATCACAGAGTGACACCCCTCCACCCCCGAGCGAATGGAGAAGTAGAGAGATTCATGCAAACCCTGAACAAGACCGAACAAATTGCAAGTCTACAAGGCAAAAACCGTCTTGAGAGAAGAAACGCGGTTCAAGACATGCTTACCGCCTACAGATCAACACCACATCCAGCTACAGGAGTTGCACCTTATGAAGCCCTTAAAGGAACATCGGCGAGAACGAAGCTGGATTACATTGAACCTGAACCGCAGAGAAACGAGGAAGATGACGTCATAGACCGCAGAGACGCAGAGTACAAGCAGAAAATGAAGCACCAGAGAGAAGGTAGAAAGACCAGAGAGAATAATCTGCTACTAGGAGATTATGTACTTGTCAAGCAACCCAAGAAGAACAAGTGGAGTACACCCTTTGAACCTGTCTTCTATGTAGTGTGCAGCATTCGTGGTTCACAAATAACAGCCAGACGCGTGACAGACGGACGAACAGTTTGTCGAGATGCCAGCCAGTTCAAGCTAGCAAATGCAGTAATCAACACCACTGATGAACCAGAGAGGAGTGAGGAAGCAAAAGCACCACAGACAGTTCCAGACCCTAAGATCCTGGAAAAAGTGACTCTGCCCAATATACCACCTGACCCACCAGACGCAACAGCAATTTCAGAGAAGCCACAGGAGTCACCCAGTGCAGAGATAATACCAGAACAAGAAACTGGACCAGACCAAGGAACAGAGCAGGATCAGCAAGAGAACAAGCCAGCAATGACAAGACCCAGACGGGAAAGGCGACAACCATCACACTTGAAGGACTATGTATTAACATGACTTGGACCCTATTAGCTGTTTATTTAGTTTTGTTTACCGGATTGACTTTGATAGAACTGTGCCAGAACTTTGCTAGTTACAGGCTTTGTTTAAGTTGGGGAGGGATGTAGTATCCATACCTACGCACGCACGCAGTGCGGACCTACATTGTATCACGTGACCCAAAATAAATCAGTTCTTCCAATATGGCGTGTGTGTCTTGTTGAGTTTGTACACTGATGTCGATCAGTCGATGCGTTGCGTAGATAGACTGTATTTACTCAATAAACGAACTGCATTGAAAAAGAAAAAGACGCGGGTCCAATGACAACTGAGCTTTTGAGGGCCAATTTAAATAGTTTAAATGTAGCACTTTGACATTCTAGCGTTTCGCCTCAATCTTAGAAGATCAGGATTTCTATGGAAAGGAATCTATTGCAACAGTCACCCTGGTCAAAGCTGGAGATGAGGATACGTTAATTAAGTATATCCTATTTTTTGAATTAGTGGTAAATTCTTGCTTATGAAAACAAAAAGAAAAAAGAGAAAATGTAAAAAGGCAAATGGCTTTAGATTAAAAAAAAAATCAAAACAAAACAGAAAAGCCCCCGGAGAGATTTGAACTCTCGACCCCTGGATTACAAGACCAGTGCTCTAACCCCTGAGCTACGAAGGCAACTCGAACCTTTAAGAAGGAATGTTATTAACATATTAAGGTGCAAAGGTAACCTAGACTACCTTTTTTCCAAGATCAAACTCATGCAGAACCGTTCATCTTCAAAAATGGGGCAAGTATTGTAAACAAGGGTAATAACGTATTGCAGAAGTGTTCACAACCCTCGCGTCCTCGTCAAAACATGTTAACTTAATATTCTCATTTTGTTGTTGTCAGCTTATGTAGCTCTAATGTAGTTTATGTGTGTGTGTGTGTGTGTGTGTTGTAGCTTAGTGCTGTCCTATTGTAGTCATTTGTTTTGTCACTACCAAATGTAAACAATAAAAAAACAAATAAAATACAAAAAAAAAAACTCATGCAGAAGAAACCACCATCGTGCAACTGATGACAAACACAATGATGTTTTAGTCTCTTGTTGCCATGGTAACACATATCTTTGGAGGCAGGAAGAGGAGAGACCCTGGGAACGAGGTTACCATACTGCTAACTCTTTATTGATAAATAAGTACACAAAGCACAAGTTAACGATAATAAGATGCCAAGGCTAGAGGCTTATATGGCGCACGTCAGAGAGTTACAATGTGCTGCTAAGTTACAATGAGAATAAAAATTAATAATTACAAGATTAACAGAGAAAAGGCAAACTATTACAACATATAAAGAATTATTACTGCATATAGAGCAAAATAAACATAACAGTTGGTGATAGTGCGCAAAAAGTAATAAAGAAAAGAGTATGAAGGTAGAAAAAATTTGAGTTCAACTTATAAACTTTAAACTTTAAACTTATAATGATTGAAAATAATCTCTCAGTTTATGTTTATAACTAGAAAGAGTAAGTGAATTGCGAGAGGAATGTCATTCCAAATTTGAGGGCCCTGTACCCGAAAAGAAAAAGAATATTTGTGAGTATGAAGATGTAAGTTGTCTTTTTGCCTGGTGAGATACATTCTCGACCCCAGAGCTCTTCTCGGGCTTCGCGCCTCGAAGGCTCTGGGAAACTCCATATTGATCGTAGCCAAAATCTGGCCATATAGACTTCAAAGCGCATGCTCCAGTACCCAAAATCCAAAATGGCGTCGCCGTCTGAAACAGTCCTTGCAGTATGCCTTAGCAAAAGGTGGTAAAGACTCTAGATTTCGCTTGTTGTGCCTTTCAATAACACGCGAACTCTGAAGTTTAAATCTCAACCGACAACTGCGGTTCTCGCTGCCCGACTTCAATCAAATTTCCAGCGGCTTCCGACTGCAACCGAGAGGCGATGATCGTTGATTTATGGCCCAAAGCAGTTTCAAGCAAGCATCAGAAGCGTGGCGGCTGAGTCCGTTGATTTCCTGTACGTTTCTCAGGATAATCGATCGGATAGTTTCAGTTATTTGAGGACCTATCCATCGAAACTTCCGGACTCAGGTTAGGCAATTCGCCGAATCTTGACTTACGTGGTGTTCTGGAGTTTGGTACATGTTTGATCGATTTAATATTTTCATTTGTTTTAGTGAGAAGTAGCACGGTAGTTGGAAATAAAAACAGAGGAAGTTTGTGGCTCTGAAACGACCCTAAGCGATGGACACACAAAACACTGAAGGTCGACTGCGTCGAAGATTACATCAATAAATAACAATTCATGCTTGTCGAACTGGGCCGTCGTCTTTCATCTAGTTATCCCTTTGCACTATTATTAGAGATAAAGAATACGGGAATTATGAATCTAAAACCTTGTATTTAGCGCACATGAAACTTCAATAGTTTTCAATGCAAATGGTTTTTTCGTCCCGGGTGTGTTCAGAAAGATAGAAGCCAAAACGCGGTTTGGCGGTTGGCGCTTGAAAATGAAATTCTGAATAATTATGGAAATCGCAGTAAAGGTAGAGCAGAAAATGTTTGTTCAAGGAAGGACGTTTTAGGGGTTTCACTCATGTTTATTTTGAGAGTAACCGTTTAGTCTTCCGCGCGTACCGAGTTGGCCAATCAGAAGCAATTTCAATGTTTGAACTGATAACCAATCAGAGCTGGAGCTTGCGTAGAGTTCCCCAGAGCCCTTCCCGCCGTCATGCCCGTTAGACATGCGCAAAAGGGAAGAGCTCTGGGGTCGAGAATGGGTGAGATATTGATGACCATCAGAGTTAAGAACGAAAAGAGATGAAAGAGGAGAGGGCAATAGCTTCTGCATGTGAAGGAAAACAAAGCAAGAAACTTGGTACTTATAAATATTAAACATGTTGAGTATTTTGAGGTTGATGCCTTTATTCAAAGTTTGGAATGCCTACAAAAGAGACCGGAAAGGAGTTCTGGCGCACAATTTTTCGGATTCGGTTTGCAAAGGTATGCGATTCTAGACTATTTGCTAGAACATGCGAATGCCTCTGACTGAAGAATGGCGTTAAGTGTTAAGTTGGATTTCCGAAACGTAGCAATTTTCAGCATTAAAGTTTGGGATTTTACCCATTTTGAGGCCTTAACGGTGGGGCATTTGACCGTCTAAACTGGAAACACAGAGGAGCATTTGACCATATTTTTAAAAAAGTCAAACTCCCGGGTGTTCGCCCGAGGGGGTGGGGGGGGGGGGGGGGGCGGGATGGGCGCTGATACATTACGATAAATGTATGTTATGTTCTAAAGTTGTACTGGACAAAATTCTTGAAGTCAATGCTTTAGTTCTTCTTTTTATTGCCATTACTTCTAATTTGGCATGCAGATACAGATTTCATATGAGGAATAAGCTGAACCACTAGAATACTCTTAATTATATTCCATTTTTTTTTCTTCAGAAAATACGAACCTATTTAAGTAAAGTACACAGTTTTCTGAAAAAAAAAATCCACCTTTGAGCATAACACAACCCAATGTCCCCATAAAATGGCAAATCGAGTGGAAAAAAACACGAATTTTAGCATTTTTTTTATGAAACCATTGACTACCACACCAGCCTCGGAAACCGGCCGCGGAAACCGTCCGCACAGAACCACGTCCCTTGTACCGCTTGTGACGTCATCCGTTTTAACGCTCGTAGTCAATTTTTACATGTAACATGTATAGGGGAAGAGATCTTTGACACCATACCCGAATGAGCACGATTCCGTCAAACAGGCCTGAGAAAACGCGAAAAAACCAAGTGACGTTGACCCGAAAATTTGAATGAGAATCTTGTTACATCTAATCCTACGGTCCTAAAAGTTTTCCCCAAAATCTTTTCCCACCGAAAGGAAGCCCAGAAAATGCCCATCAAGAGGGGAAAGCAGGGAACAAAGTGAAAGAAAAGGGGAGGGGAGAAGCGAAATTTTGCTTTCTGCGCATGCCCGAACTTGGAAAACAAATACAGAAGGACGCGAGGAGCTCCACCAGCAAGCAGAGTTTTGGGCAGTTGGGGTTTTTTTTGGATAGATTCTGACCAGAAAACGGCTCGACGAGCTTCAAAAGGTGTTTTTCAGCAAAATGCTCGGGAGTTAAGGGGTTAAGAACCTAAATAGCCTGAACCTGCGCTAACAACCATTTATATGAGAACCTGTTTACTGGCTGTTTAGGCAAAGTTGGAAAAATCCAGGTTCTTATTTGCGGGGTTTTACGGTATAGAAAAGTGTCTACCTGCACGTGCAGTCGACACAGTAGACACAATAAAAGAATGCTGAAATATTTCTATAACTAACAATTCAATTTTTCTCTGCTCGACGAAAACAATCGGTCCATCACCACTGAATGCTGTAGGATATGTCGTTTAAATGCACTTAACAAAAGTGAATGTTTTCCTAGTTACTATTGAGAACTCGCTTATCACGTGCCTCTAGGCAATGCATAGGTGAAAAATCAAAACGCAACGTTAACAGGGCATTAGATATTTTATTTTCATGGTAGCTAGTGTTCGTTATTCGCAACATTAAATAAACAATGAAGCTGTGAATGATCATATATTGACTCCCATATATTCGCTCTCGCATAAAATAAACGATGATAATATGTATTACAACAAAACTTTCGAAAACAGAAATTAACGCTTTGTTTAGCTGTTCATAAGAAGTGTTTGTTTTGCAACTGCGTAGTCAACACACCCAAAATAATTTTAATGCGTAACAATGTTTCTAATAATGATCAAATTCGACATAACTCGCACTTAAGAATAATCCGTTACATGCTCATTTATTGACGCCAAAGGAATGAAAGCAAATGAGTTCTAGGGACAAAGTTTACAAAATGAAATACATTGTTTAGTCAGCTGTTGTTTTTGTATTGCGTCAATTTCATGTGTCGTAAATTTTAACGCGCATTTCTTTTCGGAAGTCATTTGACATTGATCTAGAACAGCTCACTTCATCGAGAAGACAACTTTAAGGTAGGTTGTATCGCTATTCCAAACTCGTTTTTCAACAGCAGTTGGGTTCAGTTGTATGCTATATGTAGTATAGCCTAAGCGCGATGTGACGTGTACCTTACTCTCGCCAATTTTCGAGAGTACTAATTTTGAGGATTTTTCGCGATTTCTAAAAAAAATGAGAAATTTAATACTCACGAAAATATTTATAACGTTGCGCGAAAATTCAAATCGTTAAAATTATTACAATATTCTATATACAAACTTAGAGCTGCTTTAAGTCGCAGATTAGATAAAAATGACGTTTTTTCGGTCGACTTTAAAGTATATTATTCTTCCGTTGCTGAACTATCGTCTGTATCACCCTTTGCAGTCTAAATCTTCTGAAAACCTCTGGTGGAATCATCGAACTCTGTCGGTTTCCTGTATTTTGCTCCGAATGCGTAACTTGAGCATAATCTTGTCATACACCACCGCACAGAAAGTCGGTCATCGTGGAAAGACGTTTACGAAGCTCTCTTGTACATTGCTGTTTCAGCCCACTCACCAATGGCGGTTTTCAAATAAATAAATAAATATCGAAAACTAAATAAATTTAAAATAAGTAAATCGACAATACAAGAAACTCTGAAGAATATCGATTAACAGAACAAGTGAATGTTAAACACTAATTAGGAATTCGCCAAGATCGTTCTTGGAGCATGCATCAAGTTAGTTTAGAAGAAGGATTTCAAGTAAGTAAGTAAGAAGGATCTAAGTTTTACAAACTAGCATGAGAAAATCCTCTTTTTCAAAAAGCCCGGAATTGGGATGCATTGTTGATTTGTTTGATCTATGCTTACCAAAACGTTCATCCAAACTTGCATCAAGATAGAATCCCTATCTTAACTTTATTATTATTATTATTATTATTATTATTATTATTATTATTGAAAGCCTGGGAATTATTTCAGGTGCGAAATGCGTGTGTAAATACTCCTTTGCAGCACTGTTTACACAACTTTTCATGGTCCAACTTGCATTTCAATTGCAACCACGATCCCTCGAAACAAGACGATATTTCATTTTCATTTGTCAAAGGAGAGTTACAGATCCTTCAAAAAACAGTTCAAGAAATTATTTAAAATTTCGTGGACTCTTTGAGGCTAGAATTTTTCTTTTCAATAGCCAATTCCCTTCTGCAAGCCACACTTCGATGTTATCGTTCCCGGCGTCCTTTGAAGTTCCACCTTTCATGTGGCCAAGTGACCTGTAGAGCTTTTTTTTTTACATTTCATTTTTATCTTTTTAAACGACATGTTTCCTTCTGAAGAAACCAAAAAATTATCGAACTATTGTGGTGAGATTTCCGAAGGCACCATAACAACATTTATCATTCCATACTTTTTTCCCTTCCTTTTCATTGGCCCAGAGCCTACCACGTGACCTACAAATAACTGCCTAGAAATAATGGTCTGCTCGTGCGTAGTACCATCCAACTGTGATTTTGCTGCAAATAATATTCTACTTATGCGTAGTTGTGTCCACGCGTCCAAGCTCTTCAAATTCGGTGAAAGATGGCAGATCGTTTCACGCTTCCCGAAAATAATTATGAAAAACAAGCTCTGTGATCGAATAATAAAACTATTATTGAACTCGGTTTTCGCAAAATATCGTGATTTGCCAGTGTCTCGCAGATCAATTAATTGCCTCGGCCTTCGGCTTCGGCAAATAATTGAACTTCTCGCCACTGACAAATCACGCTATTTTGCTCAACCTCGTCCAATAATTGTTTATTATCGTGAAGCAATAGGACGGATGTTGGACGAAAGCGCTAATGATCATCAACTTTGACTTGGCTCTCGAGACTGGTTTGCTAGAAATAGTTTTTTCGTTATGTCACCAGGTGACATCATTATTGAATGCCTGGGAGTTATTTCAGATGCGAAATGCAAGGGTGAACACTCTCTCTATGGCACTGTTTACTCAGCTTTTCTGGGTAGAACGTGCACTTGAACTGCCTTACGCTTTCTGGAAAGATAAATATATGCATTATTACAGAAAAGCAAAGAGAACGACTGGGTGCTGGAACTATTCAGTTGAAGAAAGCCCTACTAATCGTGGAAGCTTGCAGAATGTTAAACATGGTCATGATAAGTGGATGTTTGATCAACTATGATAAGATTTTATCATCTATTCAGTAGGTGGATGCATATGCACTATCAGACCATTTTAATACCATTCTTCAATTAAAATAGAGAAGCAAAAAGGAATAACGAGGACAAAACTCTTTAAGCCAACGAATAAGAAACTCGAAACGAGAAGATAGTTTCATTTTCTTGTAATTGAAAGAAAAGCTAGATATGCAAAGAGACCTCTGTTGCTGAGGTTATTAAAGAAGGTTTCTCAGAGCTATGATCAAAGTGTAAGCTTTCAGCACTGATTAAACTTGATTAGCTGATGTTTGGTTAAGATACCATTTACCTTAACTCATTTCTTACGAGAGGCCGATATATCGGTCATAAACACCGCAAGTGCTTTGAAAAGCTGAAACTTTCCCAATTTCCGTGCTGTCGTTGAAATGAACTGTTCTTATTGCTAAATGCTCATTTATGTAGACTTTATCGCTTCGTAAACTTACCAAAACTCCCAATTTTCATTGAATATGACCTTTTATTCTGTTGTAAAACCAAACATGCTCCTGGACAACACTGAAAACTACGCAACTTTGTCTTGAAGTTATCTTGAAGAAGACAAAAATTCCTCTTAAAGCTAAATATCTACATTGCCAGCAAACTTCGACTCCACTTCTTACCATCTGTTCCACAATTTCCTGCTCACTTCTTTAGCGCGACGTGGATAACGCGTTTGATTTCAGTTGCTCTCATTGATATGTAATTTTCGCGTTTGTGACCCAAAGGAATTCTGGGATATTCGTCGATAACAGCCGCATAGCAGTCCGCCAATTTCCATTTCAGATATTTCTTAGAACCGTGTCGAACCACCCGGTCCTGCTAACAAAACATTGCTCCGATTGCATTATTTACAGGTCAAAACTTGCCAAAATTGCCATGCCAGGTCCTGGAATCCACTCACAAAACGACTAAAGACACAACTTCACTGCGTGAATTGCCACCACTCGCTCGAATACTTTCAACGGCCCACTTCGTGAAAATAACCAGATCGACTTGACCTCGACCCCTCGAAAATTACAGAAAAACACGTACAAAATGGCAGTAAGAAATGAGTTAAGCGGATCTATTATCTGATCAAATAAAAAAATAATAAAAAAACGATAAAACTATATAAACCAGGAATTATAAACTGGATTTAATCATATACAGTTTAGATCTCAGTCTTCGCGCCTTCATGTTTTCCATGAGGAGCTACTAGGTCACGTGCGTGAAAAGGAAATTGTCCACACTGATCAGTGTTAAACAAACGTACATTTAATGGGTGATTAACTTGTCTTTTAAAGTCAAAACCATTATTTCTTTCTCAAAAAAAGTCATTTTTACACATTTACCTAGAAAGGCACCTTTACGTTGGACAAAAACAGACATCAGTCAACAATCGATTCTGAGGAACAGTATTTAAATTAATCGAATTGTTAACTGGTTCCACAAGCGTGTTCTCAACCTTTCTTCAGGGGTGTAATAGTTTAGAGCGTAACAATTCTGGTTGGAGAAAGATCAGTGGGTTTCCTCAAGAATCACAGTAAGTTGTCCCTGGGTTCACGTGTGTCTCAATCTCAAACAGCGTTTGCTATATATTCAACACACCTTTTTTGCTCGGCTCAAAGATTTGGTCTATTCAGAACAGCGTTTTGGTATATATCCAACACGTCTTTTTTCCTCGGCTCTGAGATTTGGTCTCTGATCCAAGCATTCTCCTTTTCTTTTGTACGGGAGAGAGGGGAAATATCATCATGCGTTCTAAGAGCACATGATCTCAGGTTACGGCACAGGCAGCCCAAGCTCAATACGAGAGTCGGTTACATGTAACAGCAGCTTATCACGCAATATCAAGATGGCTGCAATTATAAGGGCTATGGGAATCCCGATAAATAGTTTCTAGAAAATAATTGTGCGCAAAAGGTCTCAATAAAAGAGCCTTACCTTATTTCCATAGTGTGTTTCTTGCTTTCTATTGAGGTTATTTTCTTGATCTAACCCGATTTGGGCGATTTATTCGTTTCCCGTCTTTCCACTCATAAAGAGAGAACAAGGCGATTCACTCGATTTCTGGACAGCCCTCCGAACGAAGGCAAACATTCCAGCACAGAATATCGCCACGGCCATAAATCCACTGCAGAATCCAATTACAAAGGTTTAACTTTCATTTCAACTCGCTAGGCGGCAGTTTGTTTCCCCAATGAAACGGTAAAACGATGGAGGAGATGCCTGTAGCAATCCACCACGACACAACGACCGTTGAAATCGGCTTTGTAACCTCGTCGTCGCGGTCTAGTTTAGTTTCTGAGAATCTATCTGGCCTCACTCTGCACACCCAGACAAACAACCTTTCTCTCTCTCTCTCTCTCTCTCTCTCTCTCTCTCTCTCTCTCTCTCTCTCTCTCTCTCTCTCTCTCTCTCAGAAATAGAAGGAATTTTTGCAAGAAGTTTGAAGCAATATTCACTCGTTTGGCAAGTTTGGAAATTATGCAAATAAACTACCAATTTTTGTGTAAAATTGGGAACAGGTGGGAAATGGAATCAACTCGGTTAATGGATTTCGCTTCCTTCCCTCTTCCATTCCAGCTGTCATTTAGTTCGGTCAAAGCATGCCGGACGTTTCCAAAAACAGTTAGAAAGGTGAATTATTGAGCCAAAGTAAAGAAACCATCAGATATCGTTTGTAATAGTGACAAGAACAGAGTGGTCTCTTTTCGGCTTATTCAGTACTGGCAACAAATATAGTTGAATTCGACGAATGTGGATGTTTGCTTCAAAAACGTCGACTTGAAGGCGGTCAAACATAATTCGCCATCTAAATGGTTGGAAGGGAGCAGAACTGTTGGGAAGGAGTGCAAAGTAATAAGCGATAAATTGAATCAGCATATGGTCTGCATATGTAGTTAACGAGGCTTTTTGACATCAAAGTGTAGTCAAAGTTGGCTTGTATTCTGTCAAGAGGGAGTGTTTTTAAACCAGGAATAAGCACTAAGAAAGTGTCACAGAAATTCCTTGGAAATTAAAACCATTACATCCAGATAAATTTTGCCCTTTTTAATTGCATAAATAAGCTGTCTTTACTTTTTTTACAGGCGATTAAGAAGAGGAAATGGGCTCTTTCTGGTTTAAAGTGTTTCTGGCTTTCTTTTCAATGCTATTCTTAGCACGTTGTGCTGTATCGCAAACCAAAATGCCAACGGAAGTAAGTTCGTTTTTCATTTTCCTTTTCTCTTCATGATGTGTTACATACGTGATTATTATAAAGCCTGTTGTTCATTTTAATTTCGTTGTGAAGGAAAAGGTGGGAGGGGGGAGGGGGACTTATAACAAGAGGACAAAGGAGATTGATACCTCTTCCCCTCTACTACAAAGGGGGACATGCTAGGAGGCCGGGACTCAATTGAGAGAGGTCAACTTAATACAGGATTTACGATACACAAGAAACTGAAAACAGTTCGAGGTTATTTAAGGACCCTTTTATCTGTTTTTTTTTCCTCAATCAAGCCAACTGTTTCCTATTGCTCCGCTGGCATTCCCGGTACAAATGGCAAGCCTGGTAGCCCTGGATTACCAGGCCGTGACGGACGAGACGGCCGTGATGGAGCCACAGGTTCCCCGGGGAATCAAGGGAGTACTGGGCCCCAAGGGCCACGTGGTCCCAAGGGACCTAGTGGCCCCAAAGGAAAGGATGGTTCAAAGGGAGCACCTGGAGACCAGGGTCCACCTGGCCCGAAAGGGGAGCGCGGTGCAATGGCTTTTAAGAACTGGAAAGAGTGCGTTTGGCAAAATGTGAATGATGGAAAAGATAGCGGTCTGATAAGGGTGAGTAGTAAATACGTAACAGTAACATCTTGTATCAGTCATTATACAATGGACGGTGTCATCCTCTCGTTTTGATTGGTCTAGAGAAGTTTGCAATTAAAGTATAAACACTTGAATGGCGTCATGAGCCAAGGAAAATAAAAAAATGCATAAAACAAATAGAGTCCATTTCGCAGCGCCTGTGTACTCTGATAATCCACGGATGACGTCGGTCAATCGTGGTCAGAACACCAGTCACGTACTCGTCCTCGGCTCGTAGAGTACTCCACTGTTCTTACCACGTTTTGGCGTCATCCGTGCGTTACCAGAGCACACATGCACAGCCAAATGGATTGGACCTATGGACGCTGTTACAATTCGTGGTACAGCTTATAACGAGTTTTCAACCAATTGTACACATACGAGGGAACGTCCATAGATGTGAAATCAATCGAATATATGTGAGCAACTGGAGTAGCTACGAAAAGCCTAAAGTAAAAGCCTAAAGTAAAAGTAATCAGGCTTGAAAGGAATTCGAACCCGCGACTTCTGTGAAGATGGTGTAATGCTCCACCAGGTAAGCTTTCAAGGCAACTGGGAGTTGAAGAAATATGAAACACAATTTAAGTTATGTACACAATTATAAGTAGTAGCAATTAAAGGAAAGCCTGCGAAATTCAGGCTTGAACGTGATGCAAACACATTACGGCAGTGATACCGTTTGTTACTTCACAATCTATAAAATCGAATCAGCTCGATCATTCAGAGTTGTTTTTCTTTTGTAAAGGAAAAATAGCGCTGATTTTTCATATTAATTTTTCGATTAACTTAATTTGATGTATTTTCTGTTGTTGTTACTCCGCGTGCACAGGACTGTGTGTTCATGAAGAACTTCTCTGATACAGCCCTCCATGTGTACTGGACAGGAGCCTTGAGAATACATGGCTGCAATGGCTGCTGCAGACGTTGGTACTTCACTTTCAATGGAGCTGAATGCTCAGGTCCTCTGCCTATCGATGGTGTGGTGTACATGCAAACAGGAACCTCCAAGGATCTTCATCGCGTCCGCCATATCGAGGGTCACTGCAATAACATCGATCAAGGAAGTGTGCGCGTGGGATTCTCGACCGGCAATTGTGCCGGATATGGAAATGCTGATGGTTACACGGGATGGAATTCGGTGTCCCGGATTTTTGTGGAAGAAGTTCCCCCTCCCCAGGCTTAGCCGTGAGCACGGGCAGCCATAACGCTCCGTTGTTTCACGATGGTTTCGTGTTTCTTATTGTATCACGTTTACTCATAGAAATAAAACAGTCAAGCGTGCTTGAGTTAGCGTATGATATAGTTACCTCACTCCGTCCTTATCTCTGTCTTACTCAACATCACACGAAGTGGACGTTTTGCTTTCAAATGAATGCATTCGCAGCAGATCGTACAAGATTCCTTACCTCTCTTGTCAGACTGCACGACACATGAGTATCACAATCGCTCGATTCTTAGATTAAAGGTTCCATTCAGTAAATGTTGGGTGAATTGGCGGGACATATTTCACCTGAAACCTAAATTAAAACGCTGACTTTCTTCCCAAATATTTCACCTCAGATAGTTCCCAGAGATTTTTAAAACCGTGTCAGATACTTTTCTTGGCTTGTCGTCCAAATGACCAATCAAACGAATACCGCGATGGCTAATCTCCTGTTAAAGCTTTTTGACCCATTAAAAGGGAACCTCCACTCTTACAACAAATTGACGCTAAATTGTAGGCAATAATTACTAGATTTCAAATTTTGTTTTAAAACGTGGAATATAGCATTTAAGTGTACAAAAATATGGATATCATTCTCTTCTATTTTCGCTATTAAATTGCCCTATTGTTTAATACAAAGGATTTTCTGCTTCATTTGCTTCCTGACAATAGCTGCAACCATTCACGTCATCAAATCCAAAATGGCCGCGCCCGGGAAATTTAAAAGCGAAAGTCGGCGATAATGATATTGATTTTTTTTGTACACTTAAATGTTATATCCACGTTTGAAAACAAAGTTTGGAAGCTAGTAATTATTTCCAACAATTTAGCATGTAAGAGTGGAGGTTCCCTTTTTTTTAAAAAAAAAAAACCCAAATACAGCTATCACAAATTTTCAGCTGAACTACGGATATGAGATTTCCATTATTTTCATTGGCTCGCCGGACACAGGCTATCAGCTCATATACCTGTTTCGGAAAATACGTCAATGAACGCGTCAGCAGATAAAGAAAGCGGAATGAAAATTTTACCTTGAAAGTGGCGGCCATTAAAAAATCATCTCGCAGCGTAATTAACGAATAGTGATTTCGTCACTGGAAACGAACTGCAAACGGAATTCAGCCTTTCATTGCTGACTGTTTTAGAATGACAAAGACCTGCACTGGCATCGTGTTTAATACTTTTTTCTTGTAGCCCTGAAAAACCTTTCCGAGCAGTCGATGTTCAGCTTATAGCAAAACGTGCGTACAGTCATTTAACAAAATGCCTGAATGGTTTATGAACTCCCTTAAACGAAATGAAAACAATGTATTCAATAACAAGTGTCAAAAGTCTGTAAATATGCTCAACGGCCAGTCTATTCAAACCAAATTAATTGCCAGAACGTGAAGAAATTTTATCCAGAATTTTCATTTTGAATTATCCCCTGACCTTTTAGGAAGAAACAGTTACTTTAGGATAAGTAACGACGACGCCGACGGCAACGAATACGTTATTTCGAAATATAACTTTTCTTTTTTGTAACTCTTTGATGATTATTCCAAATTGTTAAACTTTGCTGGCAAACTGTCCAGGGACTAAATTGCTATGATTGACGTCAAAGTAAGGAAATAGAAAGAAAAATTGCATCATGCGCTCAACTTCTCAAGAAAACATTAAATTCGGTCATTTCATGCTGTTGTTTTGCAGATGACGGCAACGAAATGTACCAAAAATGTAAAACACACGTGCAAAGCGATTGTTTTTGCTCACTCACAGCATATTAATTTCTGGCGTTCTCGTTGCCGTCATCGTCCTCGTTGCATAAGCTCCCTATAGAGTGTTTTCATTCGCGTAACTATCGACCACATTGGTTTACTGAAACAAAAGAAAGTATTTACATAAAATAGAGTTCAATTCCCAGAGGTTTAGTTTGCGACACCAATATGGCCGCCGTTTATTTGTTTTGGGACACCAACATGGCGGCCATGACGTCATGTGGAAACATTGTTTATTGTTTGGTAAACCGTTTACCTTTCATTGATTTTGAGGCTTTCAAAGAAAAATTAGTCGTTTCAGTAATTGCGATACTCGAATAAAATTGAACGTACTATTTTTGCAAATGCAGATTATATGGCTATTCACGAAGCGATAGGTAATCCTTAAAAGACGTTTGTGATGAACATATAAAGAAATTTGACGGTAATTTTTTTAATGTAATCAAAACCAATTTTTTACATTGTTTACTGACAAATTGAAAACCAACCAATAGCAACTGATCTGTACGTTTTCATTTTCTAGCGGAATTGAAGATGGCTGAAGTGAAAGCAACAGTATTCATTCTGTACCTCGTCTTGGTGCCAATGATGATGGAAGCGAGGTACCCTGAACATCCTGCAAGATGGAAAACGTAAATAAAACCTGTTACTCAACCTTAAGTCTTTGCGTGAATCTTAAAATCGTTATTGTAGCGGATAAAAACGAGGCGACGTGTAGGAAGGAAGGAATTTTTAACATCAAATGACTGTAATAAAGTTGTTATCGTCAACCGGTGGAGCAACTAAAACGTTTTGGAAATAATAAGGTTGAAGTAATATAATATGAATAAATGGCTTCTAAAAAAACATATTGTCACGGGGACACATTTGTCATGATTTCGCAACATTATCTCGAGGTCTTAGTGCCATCCCAATTTATGGAATTAGAGTACGAACCTACAGACGCATAGATGGAGAAACGTGAGAGTGTAGCAGCATAGGTGTCTGATACGTAACCACTAAGCGCTCAGAACGCTGTTTTTCTTTAATTATACTTATTTTTGCATCTCCACTCGCACCTATTGAGCTATTTAAACACGTGAATTCATGAAAATCCTTTTACCATTCTGAGCACACACAAGCACCTCACATCCCACACCCAAGCACCTCACCCCCAAGCACCGAGCACCCCACACCCGAGCACTCAAGAACCCAAGCACCCAAGCACCTGAAGCACCTGAAGCACCTGAAGCACCTAACCATCCACACCAGAGCACCCAATCACCCTACACCCGAGCAGCCAAGCACCCTGCACTGGGTGCAATTGCTTTTGTTAAAGGAAAGATGCCGTTCCAGGAAATTATTGAAAATTTGTGGAAACGTTTAGGCCTTTATGTTCTTTTGAACAGCTAATTACCTTCTGCAAAGTCACACTTTCATGTTATTGCTTCCGTCCTTGCCAATTCCACGAAATATATGTATCTTTTAAACGACGTGTTTTCTTCTCGAGAAACCAAAAAATATGGTCAAAAACAACAATTCAGATGAAGCAGTAGCACGGGTGTCGGACGGAAGCGCTAATGATCATCAAATTTGACTAGGCTCTCGCGGGACGATGGAGCTTCGCTATAAAGACTTTGTTATTACATTAGTGAAGGTCTCGGTGAGTCATTTCAAAACTTCAGGCTTGTTAGCTCACCCTGCACCGGTATCGCAGAGGCCTTATTTTCACTACTGTTTAAGTAGTGCTCATAACTGCGAAGATCACTCACATACTCATTATTTTAATCAGCAGTTCAAAAATGTGATTGTCATATACTCATAATCATTTATTCATCACGTACGGGTTTGTACCTAACCAAAAGTGATCAGCTCCCAGTTGGCTTGTTAGCTCAGTTGGTAGAGCACTGCACCGATATCGCAGAGGTCACGGATGCGACTCTCGTACAAGCCTGGATATTTTTCAGGCTTTATTTTCATTACTGTTGATGTAGTGACGGTGTGTTAATAAATGCGACGATCACTCACATGCTCATTATTTAATCCGCAGTTTAATTATATGATTTTCATATATTCCTAGTCATTTGTTCATCACTCACGGGTTTATTACGAGCCACCAAAGTGACTAGCTCCCCGATGCAGCTTTTTAACTGAGATGGTAGAGCACTGCATCGGTATCGCAGAGGTCATGGGTACGACTCTCGTACAAGTCTAAATTTTTATCAGGTTTTATTTTCACCACTTCCTAAGAAGTGTTCATAACTGCGACGATCACCCACATACTCATTATTTAATCCGCAGTTCAAATACATTATTTTCTTATATTCGTAGCCATTTTTTCATTACTCACGCGTTTATTAAGAACCAACAAAGTGACCAGCTCCCAGTTGGTTCTTAGCTGAGTTGGTAGAGCACTAAACCGGTATCGCAAGGGTCACGGGATTGACTCTCGTACAAGCCTAATTTTTTTTTCAGGCTTTAGTTTCACCACTGCTTATGTGATTTTCATTATTGCGAGGATCACTCACATATCATTATTTAATTCGCAGACCAAATATATGGTTTTCATATATTGGCGTAGTCATTTGTTCATCACTGGCTGGTTTATTACAAACGAACAATGTGACCAGGTTCCCAATGCATATGTCTTGTTGACTGAGTTGTTAAAGCACTACACCGGTATCGCAGATGTCGTGGGTTCAAACCCCGTATAAGCCTGAATTTTTTTTTCAGGCTTTATTTTCACTACTGCTTAAGTAGTGTTCATAACTGTGACATTCATTCACATATTCATTATTTAATCTGCAGTTCAAATATATGATCTTCATATATTCATATTCATTTAATTAATGACAGTGAAAGAAAGGCTAGATATACGCAGTAAATGCAAAGAGACCGTCCGTTGCTGGGGTTATTAAAGAAGGATTTATGCGATAATCATCGTGTAAGCTTTCAGCTTATTAAACGTGATTAGTCGGTGCTTGGTTAGATACCATTTACCTTAGGCGGATTCATTATTAAATCAAATACAATTCATCAATTAAACCACAAAGCAAAGAATTATAAACTGGATTTAATCATAAACAGTTTATATCTCAGTTGTTCGCCTCTTTATGTTTTATAGAAGCTACTAGCTCACGTGCGTAAAAAGGAAATTGTCCACACCGATCACTCTTAAGGACGGTGCCTCCTAATACGAAGATATTTTTTCGCGGATTATCACTACGCTAAAATGTAGATGTTAGTAAGGGCTAACGAAAATTGAAAAGAAAATTGGGGGTAACCATGCATTTTTCAGAGATAATTAAGTCCAAAGCTGCAAAAAATAGAGACTTAGTATTTTTTTCGCAAAAAAGAAAAGAAGAAATATTTCTCTGAACATTTCCTTAGAATTCCTGTTTACATATACCAAGGCAACAACAAACCAAAAGCTTTGAAACACATAACAACTGGTGATATAAAAACTACTTTTTATGCGGTATTTATTACAAAATCATTGCATTGGAGGCATTTTTGGCCCTGACTGCTCCCTTTTAGTTGAGCAAAAACACAGGCTAAATATATTTTGCGAACTACGAAAAAATCACCACGTGTTGAGTAGGCTTACCACTTTCGTTTTGTGAGGTAAAAAGTGGGGGTCACCGTGCGTTTTTTAGAGCTAAATTGGTTATTTTCTACTTTTAAGGTGCTGTTTTGGGTCTTGAGACAATTTTTGCTCTACCCCCTCCCTAGTAAGTAAAATATTTGCATGTCTTTTCCTTGGGCATGCTGGGATATCCGGTATGGCGACACATGCTGGAACAAAAAGTTTTCTTGATTCTTCCGGAATTAGAGGACATTTTTTCAATGAATTTTTCATTTTACGTAAATTTCAAAGTTTTTTCTAGTATAACTTGCCCTTTTAGGCTCTGGCGAAGTGGAAGACAAACACGTACGTAAGATCACGTTTTGTAGTTTTGTCAATTACTTTGCAGTTGTTTCTTGTGGTTGTATTATCTTTCTGGAAGGAGTTTTGAAATGCATAAAAACTACGCAGTTTGAGAGCCAGTATTCGTGATTCCTTGCTTCTGATTTTCTCAGTCCGTTATTCAGGCCAATTAAGTTCAAGCTTTTCATCAGTTACGAAGGTAAATAATCGTGTTATGTTGTATCTTACGTTCGATGAAAACATCTTTCTTTTTAGTATTGTTGAAACAGCAATAAAATAAAAGAATAAAACCGAAACGGATTTGTTGTGTATTAAACCGATATGTGTAGCACATGACTCTTTTAAGCGATTCCTTTGAATCAGTTTATACAGCGATATGTTTTGATTAAGCTTAATTCTTATATGATTTGCCACTTCACTTCAATTGCTTTTCCCGGCGTGATTCAGCGTAATTTAATAAAACGCACCACAATAACGCTTTCGTTTACGGGTTTTTGGTGTAGACAGCCTGTTGCCAATCCTGTAAAACTATCCGCTAAATCAAGAGCTTACAAAAAATACGATAACCATCAAAACAAACAATCTTCTGAGGAAATCGCGCGAGTAATCGTGCAAGACAAGATGGTTGCGTGGTGCGCAGAACGAATGCGCACTAGCAATAGGAGGCACCGTCCTTAAACAAACGTATTTTTAATATTGGATTAACGTGTCTATTAAAGTAAATGTCATTATCTTTTTCTTATAAAAGGTCGTCATTTTGATATATTTACAGAGGAAGGTGCTTTTTCATTGGATAAAAAATAGACATTATTTGACAATCAATTGTGATTAACAGTATTTACATCGAATTGTTAGTTGGTTCCACAAACGTGTTCTCAGCTTTTCTTCAGGAGAGTTACAATACTGGTTGGAGAAACAAGGACTGCATCAAGAATCACAGTAAGTTGTCCCTGAGTTCATGTGTGTCTTGATCTCAAACAGCGTTTTGTTATTTATCCAACACATCTTTTTTCATTGCCTAGTTTGGAAGTGGTCTATTTAATTAGTCTGGGTTGAGTAGTCGAGTCAACTTTCCTTCTTTTCCGCTCCAAACGTACATCATAAACTGATGGTTTTCCTTTTTATCCAGAGTTACCAAAACGGACACTTTTTGAAATTGTTTGAGGGTCTGATATGGGCACATTGGTGGTAGATAATGCAAAAGTAATGTTTGTGGGAGGCTACTGAACTCTTAAGTTTCCATTGGGCCCCTCGCCACTGCTACTATCATTCTTTCTTCTTCTTTCTCTTTTTATTTTATTCATTATTATTTTTTTTTTGCATCTTTAATGGTAACGTGGTCTCTTGTATAGCGAACAAATAAAATAAAATAAAATTTTATCAAAAAATGTATTTTCAAGCAACTTCATGCCTTCCTCGCCTTCTCCGTGGTTGACTGATTTGGAAGTTAAAAATCGGGAACAATTTTCCAGCTTTTACGGGACTAGGTAAACAATCTCGAATCAACTTGAATAATGAATATTCCTTCCTTTCAACGTCCATCCCTGCTGTCATTAACCTCGGTCAAAGAATGTCCAACGTTTCAAAAAAAATTAAAAAGGAGAATTATTGATTACCACAACAAAGAAACCTTCAGATATTTTTTGTAATAGAGGGAAGAATGCGGTGGTCTCTTTTCGGCTTACTGAATTCATATTAGCAACAAATATACTTGTGTCCCACGAATGTGGATGCTTGATTTAACAACGTCGACTTGAAGGAGGTCAGACACAATTCGCTAGTTAAAAAGTTTGCAAGGAGGAATATGATCGGCAAAGGATTCAAAGTAATCAATGGTAAATTGAACCAGCAGCGATGGTCTGCATATGTAATCAACGAGGTTTGTGAAATCAAAGTATCGTCAAAGTTTGCACATAATCTGTCAAGTGGAAAATAAGTGTTTTCCAACCAGAAAGTGACACAGAAATTCCTTAGAAAATAAACCATTACACCACATAAATTTTGGCCTTTTTAGTTGCATAAGTAAGTTAAATTTTTTAAGTGATAATAATAAGATTAAGTGTTAAGTTTTTACGGGTGATTAAAAGAGGAAATGTGCTCTTTTTGGTTTAAAGTGTTTGTGGGTTTCTCTGCAATGCTTTTCTTAGCCTGTTGTGTTGCATTGGAATCCAAGCCGCCAACGGATAAAAGGGTAAGTTCGTTTTTGAACGTATTTTCTTTATCTCTGCATAATGTACGACATACGTCATTATAAAAAGCCTGTTGTTTATTGTAATTTGGTTGAGAAGGAAAAGACTGAAGGGGAGGGGGGGGGGACAAAGGGGATTTATAGCTTTTCCCCTACAAAGATGGACCTGTTAGGTTGGCATAATTGCGAGTGGTTTTAATGGAGGATTTAAGGTACATACGAAAAAGAAAACAGTTCAAGTCCATTCCAGGATTCTTTCATCTTTTGCTTCTTGAATCAAGCCAACTGTTTCCTATTGCTCCGCTGGTATTCCCGGCACGAATGGCAAGCCTGGTAATCCAGGGTTACCAGGCCGTGACGGACGAGACGGTCGCGACGGAACCCCAGGTGCCCAGGAGAATCTAGGGAGTACTGGGCCCCAAGTCCCCCCTGGTCCCAAGGGTCCTCGTGGCCCTGATGGAAGGGATGGCGCTAAGGGAGCACCGGGAGAACAGGGCCCACCTGGCCCGAAAGGGGTGCGCGGTCCAACGGCTTTTAACAACTGGAAGGAGTGCGTCTGGCAAAATGTGAATGATGGAAAAGATAACGGTCTTGTAAGGGTGAGTGACTTATACGTAACAATGACATCTTGTATCAGTTTTTATACAATTGATGGTGTGAACCTCGGTTGTGATTGGTTTAGAGAAGTTTGGGATTAAAGTATAGCCGTGCAAGTAAAATCATGAGCCAAAGAAAGTATTAAAAAATACCTAAAACAAATAGATTCCATTTCACATCGTGTGTGTACTCTGATAATGCACGGAGGACGTGATACTAAAACAAATAGATTCCATTTCACAGTGAGTGTGTACTCTGATGATGCACGGAGGACGTGATACTAAAACAAATAGATTCCATTTGACACTGTGTGTGTACTCTGATGATGCACGGAGGACGTGATACTAAAACAAATAGATTCCATTTCACAGTGCGTGTGTACTCTGATGATGCACGGAGGACGTGATACTAAAACAAATAGATTCCATTTCACAGTGAGTGTGTACTCTGATGATGCACGGAGGACGTGAAAAGAACATCAGCCACATTACAAGCCGCAGGCGAGTAGCGTACTTCTTTGTGACTACCACGTTTTGGCGTCAGCCGTTCGTTACTGGAGTACACACGCACAGCCAAAAGGAAACTATTTGTTAATTCAACAGACGAGGTTGCAATTCGTGGTACAGCTTCAGTATTACATGTGTGTACGGGTTTTCAGCGAATTGTACACATATTACGGAACCTCCTTCGATCATTGATGGGAAGGCCAATCGAAAATAAGTAAGCAACTGGAGTAGCTTTGGAAAATCTGAAATTTTGTGATTAACTTAATTCAATATTTCTTTTTTTTTTTACTTCACGTGCACAGGAGTGTATATTCATGAAGAACTTCTCTCATACAGCCCTCCATGTGTACTGGACAGGGGCATTGAGAATACATGGCTGCAATCGCTGCTGCAAACGCTGGTATTTCACTTTCAATGGCGCTGAATGTACAGGTTCTCTGCCTATTGATGGTGTGACGTACATGCAAACCGGAGCCTCCAACGATCTTCATCGCGTCCGCCATATCGAGGGGCACTGCAACAACATCCATAAAGGAAAGGTGCGCGTGGGATTCTGGATCGGTAATTGTGCCGGATTTGGAAATGCTGATGGTTACACGGGATGGAATTCGGTGTCCCGGATTTTCGTGGAAGAAGTTCCTATGCCCCAGGCTTAGCTGTAGGCAAAAGTAGCCACGGTGTTCTGTTGTATCGCGATGGTTCTGTGCTTCTTATTGTACCATGTTTACTCATAGAAATGAAACAGAGTGAAGCGTGCTTGAGTAATCGTATGATATACCTGCCTATTTATTTGTCTCTGTCTTCATCCACATCACATGAAGTGGACTTTTTGCTGTTAGCTGAATGCATTGCAGATTGTGCTAGCTTCCTTACCTCTCGTGTCATACTGGACAACACACGAGTAACACAATAGCTTGATTATTAGATACAGTAAGTGTAGTATTGACATACAAATTGTAAATGTTTGGCGAATTGGCAAGACATACTTCATCTGAAAAGTAAATTAATAAGGCTTTCTTTTTATCCCAAACATTTCACTTCACCTAGTACCCAGATGTTTTCAGACCGTGTCAGATACCTTAAAGGCTTCTGAACCCAAATAAACATACGAACGATGAGCATAATGGCTTATCATATTCCAAGCTACAAGAAATAAGTCATTTTGACCCATTTGCAAAACGCAAGAATAAAGTATTACCATTACCGTAAGAGGG